>CAJHUC010002031.1:0-33876 GCA_905146915.1 Ostreobium quekettii
CATAATATCACTTCCCCCCATAAGAAAGTGGTTGTCTCTAGACACAACAGAATAGGTGAATCCAAGAAAAGATCCTGACCCATACTGTACATCTCCTGGAAGAAACAAAAACAAGGTCTTCCGGCACCAACATGGGCTTATATACGACCAGTCTGCCGGCGCGGCTGCAAACTGTAGAAACTGGCTCCGGATCGGCGCGCCGAATGCGATTACCACCGCAGCAATCAGAATCCCAACACCAGCTGTACCCATCCCGATGGATCACGCGGCCGGCCCGGTAACTCCCCGGTGACACCATCACTTGTTCCGCTTCCTCCCTCTGGTCCGTGGTTGCGAATTGACCTTCAACTGGCTCCTTGTCTTAGGGTCCGCAATCCGGCACAGGTAATCTTCTAGGATTTGAGGAGCATTCCGCAAGTGCGACTCAGGCTCCCAGCTAGCCTCAGTGACTGGATATCCTTTCGAGAGCACCTAATAGAGATGCCGGGCTCCACTGTCCTTATGTCTCAGAATCGCCTCAACTTTGTACTCCTCATCTCCATCGACCAATTCCGGTGGAGGTGGCATCTGGTGATCGCGCATATCTCTTCAAATTTGAGACATAAAAGATTGGATGAATCTTCTAGCTCGGGGGAAGACCCAGCTCGTATGCCAATGGAGAAACCACCTTGACAACCCTGAAAGGACCAACCTAGCGCCGTCGTAATTTGGTCGGCAAATGCTGGTCGATATGCAAATTGCGTGTTGTCAAGAGAACCTCATCACCAACCTTGTAACTCTCATCCCTACGCGACTTATTAGCCTGATACTGCGCTCGGCTTTGCGCGTGGGCAAGGTTGGTTTGTGCTTCCTCTAAGGCAGTCTTCATGCGATCCACTATAATTTGTACAACTTCAATGCGGGTTGTACCTCTCCCTTGCAAAACTGCCGTAGGCACTAAGGGTTGGTCCCCGGCATTCAGAAAGAATGGCGAATATCCCGTGGCCACATTTACAACGTTATTGGCAGCAAATTCCGCCAAAGGCAATTGTTTTCAGATGTGGATCGGCCTCATATGCCTGGACCCATTTGTGGCGTTTTTCTGAACCCATCTCTGTGCTAAATTTTGTCAAGGTGAATAGAGTCCCCATGTCCTGTTCATGGGTCGTTGTCTCATCCTCCGATTCCAATTTTATTCTTTGACTCCTGCTTACAGCGTTGGCAAGAATGTTGGGCTTCCAGGATGGTATTTGATAACTAGGTGTATAGACTGAAACAACCCAAGTGTCATCCACCGATTTTGTACCCGGGACAGAACTTGCTGGTCCATAATGCGGTTTAGTGTTTGGTGATCGGTCAGAATGGTCACCCCGCCTGGACAGTCCTCAACATAATGACGCCAGCTCTGCAAGCAATACGCCATGGCCGCCAATTCGCGTTCATAAGCCAAGTACTTTTGTTCTTTTGGCTTGAGTCTCCTACTCAAAAACGCGATTGGTCTCAACCCCTCTCCCTGATTCTATAACAGAGCACCTCCTGCTCCCGTACCGGAGACGTCTGTAAAGATGGTATACTCCAACTTTGGATCAGGGAAAATCAAAATTGGCGCATGACAGTAGGCATCCTTCATGGCTTTAAACGCGTGACGCTGATGGGGCCCCCACTGCCATGCCATACCTTTCTTTGTGAGATCGGTTAATGGCCCTGCAATGTCCGAATAATTCCGAATGAATCGTCGGTAATAATTCATGAACCCCAAGAACGACCGTATATCATGGACGTTCTGGGGTATGGCCCAATCACGGATAGCCTTCAATTTCGCCTCTGTCGGAGTCACTCCTGTGCTACAAATCTGTTGGCTCAGGAATTCAATGGAACCCTTGAGGAATTCACAGTATTCGATACCCAGTATTTTTCTGGGCCCAGCGAAGCATTGCCTGCAATAGCAACACAGATTTGCTCATGTCAACATGTACTTCTTGTACTACGTGTATTGTGACCAGTTTGAGCTTGCATCACAAGAGTTCTGCTGTTTTCAAATGCTTGGACCAATTCTTGGGCATCTGCAATTGCATTTGCTGATTCCCAGCTGTTATGTTCATGTCCATAACCTAGCCATTTGACAAGGTACTCAATAGAGTCCTGCCGTCGGCTGCGTTTTTTGACTCTTTTGTCAAGAATACGTTCGACTTCAGTTCCCCTTCGATCTTGATAGGGACTTGGGGTGGCTGTACTCTGCCACTGGCCTTATACGGCTGGAGTTTTGATACATGGAAAACCGGATGTATCTTACTCATGCTATCTAGAAGTTCTAGCCGATATGCAACAGAACATATTCGTTCGAGGATGGTGAAGGGCCCAATCCACCTCGGTAATAATTTCCGTGTATCCGGGTGCTTGAGGGTAATGTGCTGTGTCGAAAAGAGGATGTCATCTCCTTTATTATAAGACACTTCCCTCCGATGGCGGTCAGCATGCTTTGATTGCCTGGCCTGTGCTTTCTCTAAGCACTCTTTGGCCTCTTTCAGCACTGCCTGGACACGGTGATCAAATCGTGTCATGGCTGGTAATCCCTCCACGAGGGGTTTACCATTTCACCTCAAATAAGGCTGTTGTGCCCTATCAATGGCCACTGCCAAGCCGCGGGCATTCGGATTGCCACAGCCTTTCAATGGCTTCCGAATTTGCACCCCAAAAGCTCAAGGACTCCTTGGGTGTCGACCATAATTCAAATAGAATGGGGTCTCTTGGGTTGAATTGTTCTTCGAATTGATCATTGCAAACTCGGCCATGGCTAACAGTTCGTCCCACGCGTTTTGATCAGAATTCGTATAGCTGCATAAGTAGTCCTCCAGAATCCAATTCATGACTTCGGTTTGGCCATCTGTCTGCGGATGGTACACAGTGCTCATATTGAGTTGTACTCTCCACCTTTCTACCAGGTACCGGTAAAACCTGAAAGTGAACCGAACATCCCTGTCGGACACTATGGTAGAGGGAAGACTGTGGTGCCGTATAACATTTTGCACTAGTAAGTCTGCTACCCCTTCGGCAGAGACTTCGGTCGTAGTGGCTGTGAGGTGCACCATTTTGGTCAGACTATTGACGAACACGACGATGGCATCGTGACCTCCCTTAGTTTTTGGCACTTGAGTAATGAAGTTCATAGACAATTCAGTCCATGGCTCCTCAGGAATGCCAATGGCTGAAGTAAGCCTGGGGTCTTTTGACGAGAATACTTAGCCTGTTGACAAATTAGGCAAGTACCAACATGTAGTTGTATCTCTCGTCGCATTCCTTGCCACTAGTAATACCTTTGGACTAAGTCCATGGTTTTGGCTTGATCAAAGTGTCCTACACTTACGTGGTCATGAGCCAACTGGCAAATCTTAATCCGCAGACTGGCTGGTATATATACTTGCTGGCCTCACAACCCAATACACGCCCACGGTAAGGGGTATACCCGTAATGTGGGCCTCCCAGGTAGCCAAGTCCTGGGCACTAATGGCACAAGGATGGCACAAGGGCGCCTTGTGCCAATTACTGATGGGCACAATGCTCGTGTGCCCCATGAGTAATCAGGCCTAGCGCCCACCAGCGGATGGTGGCCGGTGGTCCTCCCGGCATGCAAAACGCGGCACCCGAACGGCGGGGCGTGCGGAGAGAGGCGCTGAGGGCAGCCTTCGGGGTCTCCACTCCGATGAGGATTCCCCCACGGGTGGCGGAGGGGCGCCTGGGCATCGCCGGAGCACTTCCGCAGGTGGGTGGGTAGGACCCGCCATTCTGGCATGCCATTCTGGCATGCCATTCTGGCGCCTGGGGATGCCCTGCCCCGGGCACTCAGCGCTTGGCACCGCCTCCCCAACCCTCCTGTTCTGGCACCAGTCGGCTCCGCCTCCCCTGGTGCCAATCCGCGCCTCCCTATGTGCACGCCACTATTGCGCCACCAGCCATTCGCCCGCCCGCCTTGGTTTCTGCGGCCATGGCCCGGCGTGGGGTCAACGGGGCAGCGGGAATGGCTCCCAATGGCGTTTGGGGAGTGCAGAAATAGGGGAATGGGAGGGCCGGAGGGCCAAAAGCGCAGGGCTGGGTGGGGGTGGGGGTATCAGCGCGGGGCGAGGAGGGTGGGTTAAGGCCAGGGAACGGGGTTGATCGGCGTGGGGGAGAGGTGCCGCAATGGCGGAGTGGGGATTGGCAGCAGAAAATTTGGGTAAGGTAGTGTGGTGTAAAGCACAGGGGGTAGTGTGTTTCCTTGGTTATGGGTATCTGGGGGGTATAATGAACATTCATGGACAATCTCATCTTTTGGTAGAGCTTACTAGAAACCCATAGGTTCTTGAATCAGACCATTCGGGTTAGCGGTAGTGGAGATATAGCTATTAGAAGTTACAATACTTAAGGTACCACTCTGCACCGTATTGGGGGACGAGATACTATCAATACGCTGCATTGTCACGTGATGCAGGGCACGCCAAAGGGTGGCCCTGATGCCTGACTGTTGTAACTCTTGCAGGCCACTCGCCTCCGCGCGGCTGCACCCGCAGGCCGCACCGGCGTCGCGCACCCACTGCGCGCATTGCCGCCCCGCGCCCGGCCGATCATAGGACTGGGCCCACACTGCGCACCCCGAAGGAACGAGCGCCCCAGATCGCCCGCCGTCATTTGGCGGAGGAGGCCCATTCGGGCCGGATTGGGCGCCGCGGCGGGCACATCACCCGAGCATCGAGCCGAAAACCACGCCAGTGGTTTTGGAGCCGGCGGACGCGGAGGACGGAAGTGCGCCACGCGGCGCAAAAGAGCCAAGGGGACCCAGCCCAACGGCGGGAGGGCCTTCCATTCACGAGAGATCCAAAGAGGACGGCCAGCCAGGTGGGCGCTTTGCGGCACCGCCTGAATCAGCCAGGGGAATCGAACCGGATCGAGCGCCTGGCCCTACGGAGGGGGGCGTGTTCTGCTGCTTCTCGCGCCTAGCCCGACGGCGGGGGGCACATTCCCTAGAATTGGCCTGCCGGATCGGGCATTGTTGGGCGCCACTTGCGAGGGGCACCTGGGCCCGGTGGTGGGGGACGTGATCCGCGGACCCGCACGGTGAATTGGCGGCGGGGGACGCAGGCCGGCGGGTGCCAGGCCCATGGAGGGGCGCAGTGAGCGGAGTGAACGGGTGGAGGCGGCACCCGGGGTCGCGGGGGTCAACGCAGGCGTGACTGGACCTCCGAGTGACGTGACGGGGGGAAGCTGTGGGAATCTGCCCGCGCCGTGTACTGCCGGCGGGGGGTCCCGAGTAGCGACCTCCGAGAAGGGGGCGGCGCTGAGTAGCGACCTGCCAGGCCCTGCAAGTGAATTGTGTCTCGTTCTGTGACTCTGCATCGTACTGGATCCAGGAGGATGGTGATTCCCCACTCCAGGGAAACTTCTGGGAAATTTTAACCTGCATAAGCACTCTACAGGAGCAGCTGAGAGGTCCGTAGACCCTCTCAGTGGGTGGAGAGCAGTTCTCTACACCGAACTTGGAGTAGTTGAGGGGTCCATGTCATGGACTCCATGAAACCTCTCAACGGGTGGAGAGCAACTGCCAGCGACTCGACTGGAGTAGCTGGGGGGACGATTTGCCCCTCAGCAGGTGGAGAGCAGCTTCCTAGAGGACTTGTCTGGAGTAGCTGAGGGGGTTGATTGCCTCTCAGCGGGTGGAAAGCAGTTCCCAGCGACTGGATCTGACAACCCCTACGTCCGCCCTATGACGTATTGCGGAGTACGACAACTCCCCAAGAGGCTCAGTAGGGTGCCTGAACACCAGAGCCTGATCTACAGAGGCCAGTAGGGTGCCAGTGCACTAGGCCTAGGGCCCTCCGAGCAGGCCAGTGATAGTTTGGGGGCCGTCCCACTCCGTTAGGGCACTTGGCGAGGAGGTCAGGGGGCGAAGGGCTGAAAGTCACGGACTGTACCTGACCAGCCTAGACAACTGTGAAGGGTTACAGGCCCGCCTGGTGGCAACAGTACCTTATCCAAAAAAAAGGCTGACCCCAGGTTGAAGCCGGCGGCCGCCCCACAGTTGTTAGGGGGGTGCCAATAGAAGTGGGTAGACGGGACACGGACCGGCTTGCACCTTACATAGCCCCACAGGCGGCGGTCAGAGTGGGAGCTCTTGGTGCCTATCGCTCGCGATACAGGGTAGTAGGGGAGTGGCCTATAGTGCTGCGCAGATATCCCTATTGTTGCTAGCCTAGACCAGTGCCCCCCGAGCTGCCATCTGAGCGAGGGGTGGCGGAGGGGCTTCGAGCGGGTCGGGACGTGAGGCAGTTGTGTGGCCGTTCCCCGGAAAGTCCTCCCCAGGCAAGGGGGACAGGAAAGGTTCAGTTTCTGATCAACTGGTGGCATTCCCGGGGGTGTGGCAGGGAAGCCTCTCTTTAGAGGGGTGAGTAAAGTGCTCTTTGAGTATTCTTAAATTCCTTGTTGCTAACCTAGGAAGAAACTGGTTGTAAAGGGCTGTTCTGGAACTGTTGTGGTGAAGCCACTTGGCACTTTGTTGGTTGGGGAAGTATAGTACCCACTGACTTGGAGACGTCATTTGGTGGATCTTGAGGCTTCTCTGAGCGATATCAGGGACTACGCTCTAGGATATACCCAGGGTTGGACCTCCGCACAGTCAGACTACCAACTACATCAGTATCAGCACCAGTATCATCAGTCAGTAATCAGTCAGTCTTCATCAGTTTTGCCGGGATTTTTGGGGATTCTTCCTGTATTCATTATTGTATTCTGCACTTCTGCTATTTTTGCATGAGTGAGCAGCTATGGTGGATAGATGGGATCCTTTGGCATTTATGTGGTCGGAGATGGAGGAGGCTATGGGTCCTGAGGCTATTCTCTCTGTGTCTCACCCTGCAGCAGTGACTTGTGTATCTGTATCCGAGGCAGTTGATGATGCACAGCTACAGCCTCAGTCCCCTCTGCATACTGGTATTTTATCCATGGAGCAGTATGCAAATCATATCGCATCAGGGACACGGCAGGTACCAGTACCCAGCATGACTCGCCAGATATGCGGAGTCAGTGGACATTTTCTCAGCCGCGTACACAGACATTGCCTGACCACACAGCCGCACCGTGCACATTTCGTATCAGGCCACATGGGCCACCATGGTCAGTGTATCCTGGAGAGCACGGACAGGACTGTGTGTCCTCACCATGCACAATTCGTATCAGGCCACATAGGCCACCAGTGTATCCTGGAGAGCAAGGACAAGAATGTGTTTCCTCACCATGCACAGTTCGTATTAGGCCACATGGGCCACCCGTGTATTCTGGAGAGCACGGACAGGACTGTGTGTCTCCGCCATGCACAGTTCGTATCCGGCCACGTGAGCCACCAGTGTTTACTGGAGAGCGAGGACAGGACTTTGTGTCCTAGCTCAGTACGGTGGATGATTATTTGGATGCGGTGGCATGTACTGAGCAACAGGCGATCGTCTATGTTATATTGTTGCTGGCGGGTGATGCACGAGTTTGGTGGGACGCAGAGCATATCTCACATGGAAATAAAAGGCCAGAGTCACTTGAGGAGTTGAAGGGGATGTTGAGGGCGCAGTTTGATACCCCTATCAGGGAGCGTCACGCCAGGACCAAGCTCCTCAAGTTATCATAGAAAAAGGGGGAAAATTCGTGTGCATACATGGTGCGAACAAAATTCTTGCTATACAGGGTCCGTGGATTTGATGAGAAAACGGCCCTGCACACATGGATCCATGGCTTACGGGAGCCTTTTCGTTTTGAGGCTCTCAAGGCTGCCCCTAAGACTCTAGCCGAGGCAGAAATTTTGGTCGCATGCATGGAAGATATGTTCAGTGGCAAGGCTGACAGCGACCAACAGAGGAAGAAAAGCAGACAAAGGAAAAATGCAGGAAAACATGGCAAAATTTGTAGAAGAAAAGATCAAACTCCACAACACCACCATAAAGACGGATCTCATAGCGGGCATGGGCAAGCTGAAAGACCACATCCCTCTCTATTGACTAGTCCACATTTCCACCCGGGACACCAGTCTAGAGAGTCTGGCTAGAGTGGATGTGGGAGATTTTAGAGGAAGCCCAAGGTGGCTGTAATGGCCACCAGCAAAGCATTACGGACTATGGCCGATCAGATGGATCGGGAGGCGGAACAACAATCCGCCATGTTGGATGGACGCTTCCCAGCAGTTGTGGCAGGGAGACTGTCTGGCCCCCGCTCTGGCCCGTCAGGAAAGCATCCGGGACATCTAGTTCAAGCCTGCCAGAGAGCTTGGACAATTTGCACAGTGTACCCCAGTAAGTGGCAACAAAAGCGCCAACAGATGTCGAGGAAGTGGAGGCGCAGGGTGGAATGGAGGCGTCAATGCCGCAAACGCCATACTGAGGGGAAAATAGCTTCAGGAAAAGCACAGAATGTTGGGGTGCCTGAAAAGGCAGATGACTTCCTGTCAGATATGGCGGGAGCCCCCAAGTGCTGGATTCAGAGGAGCGAAGCTTCTATAGCAACCAATGCTGCGAGCGGTTCAGGCTCGGGGTCTATAGGCCAGGATCACTTGCTCCTGATTGTGAGAGCAGTGATAAATGACACACATGTGTCTGCACTGGCGGATTCGGGTGCCACTCGCTCGTTTGTGAGTGAGCAATTAAAAACTCGCACACCATTGAATTTCATCGGTGCATACTCCTCATTGGAGTTAGCCAACGGCGATACTGTAGTGTCGACCGGCATTGCACCTGATGCGCTGGTATGTATTGGACGCATGGCCAGTAGAGGTGGCCACTCAAAGATGCCATCCGGTCCGTTAAGTCCGGTTTGTTAATTTTTATCAGCTGTCCGTTAAATTTCGTTAAAGAAAAGGGAGAAAATTTTAGAAAAAACAAAAAAAATCCAAAAAAATCGAAGAAAAACCCAAAAAATTCACAACAACTGCGGCTAGTTGAAAATCTAGTATGCATAGGTTGCAAAAAAATACAAACATACTCTCTAATAGCGAATTCCATAAACTATAAGTATAACTAAAACCCAAAAATCCCCAAAAAATCCAAAAATCCGTTAATTTTTGGTTAATTTTTGTCTTTTTTCGTTATTTTCCGTTAATTAACGGAAAATTAACGGAAATTAACCTATGTACACTATTAACAGATCCGGGTGGCCACCTCTAATGGCCAGCAGGGTGTCTTTCATTGCGTTGCCTATGATGGAGGGCATCCAGGTCATTCTCGGTTGAGATTGGTTGGACGCAGTTAACCCGTTGATCGATCGGAGAACGAATTCCTTGGTACTCAGACACGGTGATGGATTGGAGGTGGTACAAGGAATTAAGGCACCTGACATTGCCTCATGTAACATCGTTGACCATGGGTTGTCTGGTCTTCAGCACACTTTCCACTCTCTCGGAAAGGATGCCTCCAACCCCAATATTATGAGGGGTGCTTCATACGCTCGGTTGCGTTCCCCATCATTTTGGGAACCACCTTTATCGGTGCGCGAGTGGTCACACATACCGGATCGTCGTATATCGACTGGTCATGACTCACCGAGGGCAGTTGAGTCTCCCCAGGGGGGGTTACCTTCAATTTTGCCAAATGATACCTCGAATACTTCGAAAAAATCCAAAGGCGTGCACAGGAAGAAGGTCAAGGTGGCCGGACGTGTAGTCAGCCAGCCTGTACGCCCTAAAATCGATTTCATCTGTATGCGCCAAGCCGCAAAAAGGGCAAACAATAGCGACCTTCCTATGTTCCTGTGTCTGTTGCGGCCCACAGTTCCGCCAAAGGAGAAAACGAAAAAGAGCAAGGCCAAGGCCAGTGTAGCAAAGGGCCAAACTAAGGGAGAGAGGCGCCAGGTTATGAAGGAAACCGGGCCTGTAAAAACCGGGGTACCGATCGCAGAAGTGATTCATAAAAAGGTGCACGAAGCCGAATCAGCTGTCCGGGATGAACTGAAAGGGATCATGGAGGAGTACAAAGATGTATTCCCAGACAAGCTACCCTATGGCCCACCACCCAAGAGAATAGTGGAACATGAGATTGAGACGGCGTCAGGAGAACCACCACCTCACAAAAGCCCATACAGGCTGAGCGTGGCTGAGTTGGACAAGCTCAAACGCTAGATTAACAATCTCCTTGACCAGAGGTGGATTCGGCCCAGCACGAGCCTATATGGAGCGCCAATACTATTCATTCTAAAGAAGGATGGCAAGTGGCGGCTCTGCATCAATTATCGGGCCTTGAATAAAATCACTACCACGAACCGGTATCCTCTCCCAAAAGTAGAGGAACTCATGGATCGTCTCCACGGAGCGCAGTATTTTACTAAAATCGACTTGGCCTCAGGATATCACCAGATACAGGTGAAGGAGGCTGATATCCACAAGACTGCCTTCGTGTCGGTTCATTTGAGTATACGGTCATGCCCTTTGGGCTATGCAATGCGCCGGCCACATTTCAGCGCATTATAAACCATCTACTCAGAGATGGTCTTGACGATTTTGTGCTTGTCTTCCTGGACGATATTTTGATATATAATCGTACCAAGGAAGAGCATTTGCAGCACATAAAGGCGGTACTGGACAGACTTTGGTCGGAGAAGTTTTTTGGGCAACTCCCAAAGTGCGACTTCTTCAGAACCGAAGTAGAGTACCTTGGCTTCGACGTTGGGAAGGACGGTACCAAGCCGTCGCTATCAAAGGTCAAGGCTATTCTGGATTGGCCGATGCTAGAGACCATCACAGACGTGAGGTCTTTCTTGGGGCTCTGCACTTTTTACAGAAAATTTATCCGATAGTTTAGTGAGATCGTTGCCCCAATGACGGATCTCACAAAGAAGAATGTACCTTGGGTCTGGGGTGACCAAGAGGAAAAAGCATTCAATGGGCTTAAGAAGGCCATGGCCACGCCCCGGCTCTCCAGCTACCCGACTTTGAGAAGGAATTCACCGTCACCACAGATGCATCAGAGGTGTCGGTTGGTGCAATCTTGCAGCAGGATTTTGGCTCTAGATTACAGCCAATCTGCTATGAGAGCAGGAAGCTAAACCCTGCTGAAACAATATACAATGCATACGAGTGGGAGCTGTTGGGGATCGTGTGGTCCGTGGGGAAGTGGCGGCACTACCTTGCTAGTCGTCACTTCACTGTCCAGACTGACCATAACTTTTTAAAGAACCTGGCCAATCAGCCTTTAGTCAACAGGCGGATTTGGAAGTGGGTTCAGGTTCTTCAGGGGTACGACTGTGACCTGGTCCATATACCAGGGAAGAAAAACCCCGCAGACTTCCTCTCACGCAGAAGTCTAAGGGATGTGCAGGAGATGGTCCATGTCCGAGAGGAAGAAGAGTTATTGGTCAAAAGTCCTACACAAAACTCTGTATGAAGGGCAGCGCTGCATCTTGAGTTCTGAGCGTTTGTTTGTGCTATGTGTTGACGACCGCTCTGTGCCTTATGTGAGCGTGCAAAGTTGTTGTGAGCCTGGGAGAACCTTGGTAAACGTCGTTGGGACGTTTTGATAAGGGTTGGAGATCGGAAGAGTCAAGATCTTGGTAGTGCTGGCTGTAGTGAGGTTTGCGAACTGATTGCCAACACTGTCGACGAGCCAGTGACCGTTGGGCGAGCCAAGAAGCATTGCGGTGAGGTGGAGTGACGTTGGAACTTGTGCTGGAGATAAGATCGTCGTGGTCAAGCTCTGAGAGATCCAAAAAAAGAGGCAGAAAGTCGTCAAAGAGCGCTGTGCAATACGTTGAAGGAGCTGAGTCGTATTGAAGTGAAGCAAGGTCCGTGGCTGGAAGCTCGAGTCAACAAGCATCGAGTTTCTGTGCTCAAGAGTTCCTGAGGACCAGGAGACAAAGGGAAACTTCAAAAGCCAAGAGTAGGAATAAGCACTTGAAGCTCTGGAGGTGACTCTGTACCGAGACGATATCTTGGTCTCTCTTGGTGGTGCATGTGAGCCAGCCAATCAAACGAGAGAGTGGTGTAGTGCATTTTGGAGTGCGAAAAAGTGGTGGGAATTGTGGAAAGCACAGGGCGATGCCTTTGTGACTGCAGTGCTTGTGAGCATGCTTTTGCTGTCCTCTGGCATTTCTATTCGTAGTGCTCGTTTGGTGCAAAGAGTCGTTGCAAGCACTTGTCAGAAATTGGTGTCATTGATGCCAAGGGACAATCTCCCTTTGGTAAGGTTATCAAGAGAGGTTGCTGCCTTGAAGGGGCGCCTTACCTTTCTGTGGGAGGCTGAGCGTACACGGAAAGAGCATGCAGGAAGTGTGGAAAGTGCTGGTGTCTTGCCTAGGACTTCTTTCGATTTGCACTCCGGCCCAATTTGTGGAACGGTTCAATACCAAGTGGCTTGTGCTCTTCTGGCTGGAATCTTTGTTGGTTGCTTCTTGTCTCTGAGTACTCTCAGTTTTGGTATCCGGATTGGTTCCTCCTTAGAAGAGAAATAGAACACGTGGCCGTGACTCAACCGCTGCATAGTCAGCAGTCACAGGTAATGGCCATGCCACATAACAATTCTGTCTTCGAAAGAAGGATGCGGCAGTGAACCTGCCCCTTGCATCTGAGCACTGCAGTGTCGTGCTCCCCGACTGTCTGGAACGACCATCACACACCAAGATCCCCCCATGGACATGTGCGCTCCCTGCAGGGAGCTGTCCGGGAAAGCTGACACATTTACTGAGACAATCCTCTCTCGGAAGTTACCGAGGCAGGAGCAACAATCGCAGGTGCAGCAAGTGCTCATTGTATTGTAGTTCATGTATTCATACTGTGAATCAGGGCGCGAGCTCACCATTTTGGGTATCCAAGGGCTATGAGCATGTGCTGACTGGCACGAGGATTTCGGCAGTTGGTCGTGGCATACCGCTGTGCCAAGCCAAGAAACAGCCATCAGATCACGTGGGATGGACCGCTTCATAAGGGCCCAACATTGTGCCGATTTTGGAGCAAAGCAAGTATATGACCTGTCTCCAACAGCAATTGTTGCACTAGCACTTGTGGCCACTCTGGGTCTTGGGGACGTGAATAGGTCGGAAGTGTAGTTGCTAGGGAAGGAAGGATGCTGTTTGTGGCGTTGTGCTTAGGTAAGAAGTTGCCACCGAATTTCGGATTGAAAAATTTTGTAAGCCCGATCTCGATGCGGGTTTCACGGGTATCATGCGCGACATATCTTGTTGGTGCGGCCAGCCTATTTACCGCATTTTTTCTAGCACACTGCATTTTCTGGCCGCATTCTTTGAAATCGAAGCTCAAAAGTAATATATGTCACAACACCTTTCGCAGGTAACTCGGATTCCGACCCAATTGTGATGGAAACAGGTCCGGTCTTCATGCAATGTGTCATGTGGAAGAATGTGGGCCGTGCGTGACGTATCCTGTTGGCGCAGCCAACCTATTTACCGAATTTTATCCAACAAGCTGCATTTTCTGGCCGCATTCTTGGGGTTCGCAGCTCAACCAACATCTGTCGAAACACCTTTCGCAGGTCTCTCGGATTCCGATTCAACTGTGATGGAAACAGGTCCTGTCTTCATGTCATGTGTCGTGTGGAAGCATGTGGGTGGATTGGAAGGTGGCTAGCGAGGCAGAGCGCCGCTGTTGCATCGTTCTTGCCCGCCTTTTGGATTACCTGTGTGAATGTAATTGTGCTGGACGGTGGCAGCGGGCATGCTGCCAGCCAAGGGGTGGTGCCACACAAAATGCAGCACTTTCTTTGACGCCGCCGTCCAGTACCGATGTGTCCTTCGTTGCTCATGGGCCTGAAGTAGATTCGCGCCCTGAATCAACTTCAGTGCATGCTGTTGCCAAGGCGCCGCCCCCCCCCCCCACCCCCCCCCGGCCAATAAGGGAATGTTGGTCCACAGTGGACATTGATGCCTGGGCTTGGGTGCTATTTGCATGCAATCTGCAGTTGTGGGTGCAAATTAAAAGTGCAGGGACAACTGCCATTGTCATGCCAATTATGGCCTGGTCCAAGACGTTCCCCGTTACGATGTAATAAGCAAGATCAGCAACAACCGTCGCACATGGGGTTTTGGGATGGACATCGAATCATTATCAGCATCAAAGTTACAACGAAGTCCTCTGGAAAGGCAACAAAATTCGTTTCTCCCAAGGCTTGCCCATTCGCACATTTCATTCCCAGGCTCCTCGCTCAAAATACAGCCGTCTTCCTCCCTCCCATTGCAGCTGTTCAGGCAGAGGCGAGCCATCCCTTCCCCAACCCCTTCCTTTCCCCTTTTCCATGTGCGCCCATGCCCACACATACAACTTGGCAAAGGAGTCCTGGTGCGCACGCATTCCGAATGCGCCCTAAGCCACGTCGACCTTATGGCCAGGTGCAGGTGGCAGGGAACGTTCACCACACCAGTGAACTTGAGGTGAAAAAAGAACCTATGGTCGTTTCCTAAGGGCTTGCAAACCTAAAAGAAAAACCCTGGAGCCCACTCTCCTGGGTGCACTCGCTAGCACACGTCTTATCCCATCTGTACTACCTGACTGTGGCCGGTGTCCTTCCCAGCCTGTCAGCACTCTGCCCACGCCTGTCGCCCCTTGCAGTGACCCCTGAGCTACCTGGCTCAGGCAGGAGTGCCGACGCAACAAGAACAACTATGAAAGGGTGAAAAAAAGCTCATACAGATTAGGTCGTTTCCCATGGACTACCATCGTTTGGTTGATCAAACACAAAGCCCACATGCCATGGTGGTGTTGATAAAGAAGTCCCCATACTTGCAGACGCAGATTCGTTCCATGGGGCTCGGCACAGCACCCTGACGGGTTTGCCACCCCTCCTCACCCGCTCAGGCCTTGCCCCCCTTAGCGCACAAACGCCTCACTGGTCACAGGGATCCAGCAAAGCGCACGCCCGTTGCAAGACCTCTCCTTCTATCCCGCAGGACATCAGCAGAACCTGCTGCCTCAGGACCTGGCTCAGTGCACCACACCCTGGGCACCCTCTTCCTTCACCCCTTCCACTCCCATCAGGCTTCTGGCCAGATCATTCTTCGGCATTGCTGCTGTTGTGTCAGTGGCGGGAGCCGCTTGGACCACCCGTAGGCTGTTGTCCACCGCTTGGTGCACAGGGGCTGCCAGCTTGTTGATGAGTATGCTGTCCATCGGTGTGCCTGTGCTGGCAGCGAAAGCCAGGGCCTGGCTGACTTGGGGGAGGACGCTGAGATACTCTGCTTGGGGTAAGAGCGCCCCTGCCAAGGCACCTGACCTGGGCACCTCCAGGCCCCTCCCGGTGGTGGAAGGCGATGCACTGACGAGGCATATGAGGGGGTGGTGAGGCGACATGGTTGGAATCGCCGCCCTCGCAGCCTGCAAGGCACCCTGGAATGCCTCTGTCTCGGTCCTCAGGCGTTTGCGCCGACGGGCGTTGTGGCGCATCAGCCTGTGGAAGGCAGTCACGCACAGCAAATCAACAGCTTTCAAGGCAATCGTGTGACAACTGCAATCGGAGCCTGCAGCTTGGAGCTCAGAATGAAACCAGGAGCTTCATAAGCTGGAACCCTCAAATCAGTGACAGGTGCAAGGCCCTGGCAGTGTCATAGCTGAGAAACGAGGCGGCTTGCATTCTCCAGCCCCTATCTCACAAGGATGGGAGAACGTCTGGAAAGCGGCATGTTCGACCCACCTTGAGCGGCAACTGCGTTTGCTACCATCGAATTCGGACAAATCGTGGAATCTTCCGCATTGTTGGCAGAAACGCTGACTGCAGCCGTCCTTCATGATCGAGCTGACTTTAAGGTGGTAATCGCAGATCTTGTACCGCACGTGGTAGTCCCTCAAGCCTGTCAAGTTGTTGCTGCAGCCATCCACTTGACACACACACCGGGCAGTCCTTGGAGGATTGAGAGAGGTTGCAGGTGCCTAGGCAGAAATGCAAGCCAAGAAGGCTGTCAGACAACAATCTTGCCACAAAGCGTTGCCAGGAACCAACTCTGAGTTGCAGGAACGCACTACGAATTGATTTGCTCGCATTTCCAAGCAATCCCCTTATTCTGCACGTGTACAGTAGGAATTGAAGATGAACAGGGAACACAGACCGGGATACACAAAGGTTAAACAGTTTGGCAAAGTGCAGGACTGCCTCCCACCCAGAAAGCGCCAGACAGAATGCCTACACAGTTCCCCTTTCTCTTAACCCTGCTCGCTCGGATATCAAACCAATCACCTTACCCTGGCAATGTCGATTGGCATCTCAGGCGTCTGCAAAGCAGATTTCGCCTCTTTTGCGGCATCTGCATTGTTCTGCAGTCCACAAGTCCCAGACACCACATCTGAGCACTCCTGCCGCTGTGCCTGGTTCTCTGAGTTCTGGCTGGTGGCATCCCCTGACATGGCGCCCTTGGCCACGGCTGCCTTGCACTGCTGCTGGGGCTGTGACACAGCAGATCCGCAAAGAGGGGCACCTGCCATCTGTTGGGGGACCTGAGCCAGCAGCAACTCTTGCCGGCGGCCCACCTTGCTGGCCTTATCCATCTTCTCTGACAGCTCTCCATTTGAGCCCTCAACCTGACGGGCCCCTGCTTTGCCAGCCTGTAAGGACAGAAGCAAGGGGAGCATGCCCATCAAGCCTTCCAATTGGGACCGGGCTGCGATGACTTCAGGCTTGATCGCCATGCCATTCGGCTCTGCCACACTGCCAGCGTCCATTTTTGGCTCCTGGTCATTGGATGTCGCCGGGTGCGCGTCGCTCATGTGGGTGTCCTTGCTGCCGGCCTGGGTGGCCTCCATGGCATCCTGGGCCTGCTGGTATTTCAGGCACAGCCGCTGCTGAACGCATTGCAGCTCCTCCACAGACATCTGTGGAAAGTTGATCATCGCCAGCAGCTCCTCAAGGTGCCTCACCCGGCTGATGTCCCTCAGGATCCAGGTGCAGGCCGCGTGCAGCAGGTCCACCTCCTTGCACCCCGTCAATTCAGGTGTCTTCAGCATGGCCTTCAGTTGATCGATCGTCAGGTCAAGGAAACCCTCGGTCTGGTGAACGTCGTCCCACCTGCCCATGCCAGTCGCAGTGCTGCCTCAGGAATGGTTGATTAGCACAACTGGCACATAGCGTTGGACGAAGAGTGGACATGCTGTTGGACGACGAAAGGACAAATGGGACAAACACCCCCCCCCCACACACACACCCCACCCCACCCTATTGGCGCATCCGTGGTGACGACCGCGACGCTCAACACCCTTGTCAAAATTTGCTTTCGGAAGACAGAGCAGGGCGCTTGCACCTTGCCGGCGATGACGGGCGTGTAGATATCCAGAAAAGCTTTTCTATCCCTCATCCAGACACTTTAATCCTCTCGCCACCCGAGCATGGGACGCCGATGACACTCTGCGGAGGGCGCGTCCCATCCGCGCAAAACGCGGGTGCATCGCGACGGTGATCCAGACATTCGCCGAACGGCCTGCAGGCTTGGTTCTCGCGATGCAGAGCAACACGCCACACTTCGGCACCCCTTCCCAGACATGCGACCTCCAGCCTCCCATTGAAGATGATGTTGGCGTCTCAACGAAACTCGATCAAGCATCCAACGCGACGAACGGAGCGCGAGAAAAATGAAACAGAAGCCTAACAAAAGGGAAACAAGGGTGGTGCGCGGGGGCTGATGCGCTGCCAGCGGCTCTGATCGCCGCGCAGGGTCCCCACCTCTCGGCGGCCAGCGCCAGGCACTGCGCCCTGAGCTCCTGCAGGCCCTCGCTCTCCCCGCGCGCGAACAGCCTGCAGCAGTTCTGCACATTGAGCTCGTCGGCCAGGAAGGCGCTGGCGAGGGCCTCCAGCGGCGCGATGCCGTACTTGCGCGCTGCCTGCAGCACGGCGGTGGCGTTCTCCGGCGTGAGTGGCGACTCTGAGGAGTACAGGAACCGCAGCACGGCCTCCATGGTGTCCCCGTCCACGTCGGGGCAGTGCACCTCCCGGCCCTCCCCTGTGCACAGACAATGAACAAAAAATGAACAAAGAACGCAAACCGGACGAGTCGCGGCCCGTTTTGATCGACGCCGTTGGGTCGAGGCGCCATTAGGGAGGCGTCATGGCAAGGGGCAACGTTTGTTGCACAGGAGACAAAGAGACAGGTCGCACAAAGAGTAACCCCCTCCTGAGCTACTGTATGCGAGACTCTTTTCCACCTGGCCAAAAGATGATACAGAGTCTCCGATGCGAAGTGATGAGCACACGACGCAAGGCAGCATGCACCCAGGGGTACCCACCTTGGGTGACTAGCTGGGCCAGGAGGTCGCTGGCGGCCGCCAGGACGACCCGGTGGCACGCCAGGCGCCGGCCGCAGGACGCGACCAGGCTCACGTCGGACAGGCGGTCCGCGGTGCAGAAGCTGGCCAGGCGGCTGAACACGGGCGAGGTGTGCTCCTGCGGGCAGCGGGACGATCAATCGAATCAGCCGATCCGGGAAAAGATTTGGAGGCTGGGGAGGGGGCAATCCGCTGGCGGAGGAGCGGCGACGATCCAATCGTGTGGTAGGGGATTCGATGCTCGACCGCCGGGGGGAGGCGCGCTGTCGACGGGTGATTCGGCGAGGTGCGCGGGGGCGGGCAGGTCGAGAGCGTATCTGCGGGCTCGGCCGTTCCGCTCCGGGGGGAAACGTTCGCCCACGATGCCCATCGCCTCCCCACCCCCCACCCCCCCTGCGTCGCAGGGTTTCTCGTACTCTGCCCTGCCGTACTCCAAGAGGCGCCCAGCGAGCGTTCGACAGATGCGCGACGACGCTCCCCGGCCTGCCGTGCCACCAGCCGGCCGCACCGGCCACCCCGTGGCGATCCCCCTACCCTCTCGTTCGCGAGTGCGACCGTGTCGACGCGCAAATTCGCGCGGCGCGACCGCGGCAATCCCGCGTGCCGGCACCGGACGGTGCGAGGCGCCCTGCCAGCGCCACGCCACCCCCTCTCCCCGGCTTCCCACGGTCCCTTGTCCGCGACTCCGCGCCCCAGCTTCCCTTTCCACCCCCACCCCCACCCCCCGTTCCCCGTCTCCATACGACATGACTGGCACTGACTCGTGCTGATTCTCCCCCTATCTGTTCCCACCTCCCCTACTGCCACCTGGCCAAAAAACCCCGCATGATAGCACCGCCGCCCGCAAGGCCCGCCATGCTCCCCCGCCGACCTGCTGGCACGCCTTCTTCGCCCTGCTCCACGGCTCATCGACCTGGCCAACCATCATGATGAGGTCCGCCCGGGCGGCGAGCGGCTCGCGCTGCTCCGCGACCCGCTAACGACGGCCCCAGCGGCCCAGCCGATAGACGGCGCCTTCGGCAAAGGCGTTACGCCCGCGCGTGACGCCCAGCGTTGCGGCTCCCGCCCACCGCAGCCGGGGTGGTCGGGGCTGGCTGTGGCTGGGGCCGGGGTGTCCAACGGGCGGGCCCAAAAGTGTGCGGGGCCGTGTAGCGCTGCCTGTCCCGCTTTGTACACCCGTCCTGCCCCATGCCGCTCACTAGCTGGCTCGAAGCATGGCCGCCACGTGGGACGCTCCACGTTGGATCTCTCCTCGTGCGCTGTACTTTGGGCGGGAAAGCCAGGGGGTGAGTAAATCCCCGTGACCGTACCGTCGCGGGCGCGCGGGGGACGAAGGGCCATGGGCCCAGTACATCCGGAACCTACTACCGCTTGCCGCCAACCTACTATACCCGTACGCGGCAGTTGCGGCCGGTGGCCGTTACAGATTGTCGTATGTCCAAGGCATCACGTGAGCGCATCCCGACTGGCGTCCCATCGAATCAGTCAATCTGAGCGTTTGGGGACGAGCTGGCAAAACAGTTCCAGAGAACGAGTGTGTGTGGCGGACCGAGTGCGTACTATGTGTCAGTATTCTGTCAGTACTTTGCGACCGTGAGCGAGCGAGCATTGTACCGGGGGGGGGCTCGCGTGATCTTGGGGAGGGCGAACGTACACGCGTTTGTACATTTCTCTACAACAAGCCACAAAATACTGCGTCCTCAGCTTTTCATTTGTTGGACGAGTCCGGGCGTCATGCCGGATTTGGCGCCCCACGTTGCAAATTTGGCAGCCCCGATTGCCTGGGGCCATCCCGTCATTGTCGTTGGTCAATTGGCTGGTGGGAGCCTGGGATGAGGACATCCTCACAGCGCACGGGTGCGCCTCGGTCTCCGATGAAGGCACGCCCCAGCGCGCCCCAGGGCCTGTCAATAGGCCTGTTGATTTCCTCATCGATAGGGGTCACCCTGCGTGCGGGGACACAACAAGAACGCTCGTGGGGAGCCGTGCAAAGCAGTTACGGGCATGCACGGGGACGTACGGCCGTCCCGCTCGCCCCTGTGTGAGAGGAAGCCAGCCAGCCAAAGGTACAGTTTGGTACCGTCGCTGGGAGTCTTGGCGGATCCTTCAGCCGCCGCCGCCACCGCCACGGACGGCGCATGCTGCTGGTTGCGCGGCGGACTGACTGATTGTACATTCTGAAGGGAGAAGGGCTCCATCAAACAGGCACGGGGCGCGAGGCCCCTGCGCCACTCGGGAAGTGCACGCGGCGGGTCAGTAGGCCCCATCAATTTTGACGTACTCTTTCTTCTGTCATGGCAGGCGGTGCAGGCGCCTTGGCATGGCCAAGGCTTGTGTCCGTCACCGCGGGGGGCCGCCAAACGCTACGGCAGCATTCGGAGGGCGAGGCGCTCCTGAAGGCGGTACAGAAACTGTACAATTGATTGGCAGGCCCCCATTCGATCGCCAGTGTGGCGACCGTACGTGACGGTACGGTTTCATGGGGCGGCCTCCCACCTTGTTGGGGCTTTGCTATGGGTAGAGTCCTCTTCCCATCAACATATGCAGTGCGGGACTGCCCTGTGTGGTGCGATTGGCCCCGAATGCCAAGGCAGTCAGCCAACCACTGCGTCATACAGCAAGGGCTGGCCGTGACAGCTTTCGAAGAGTTTTGCCGCATGGGCTGTACACAATTGCACAATTGATTGGCATCCTCCTGTTCAATTGCGAGCGGGGCCACCGTACGTGACGGTACAGCTCTGCACGGGACCCTGGCAACTTCTCTTTCGGCTGTCATTGTCAGCAGCCTCCTCTTCCCATCAGCGCCCACTGTGAGCGGATCCAACTCGCAATTGCTCCGGTGCGAGTGGCCGACGGACGCCGAGGCAGTCAATCAAGGGCTGCGTCATAAAGCAAGGGTCACGTCGCGACAGCTTTCAGAGCGCTGCGGCGCACGGGCTGTACAAAATTGTACACTTGACTGGCATCCTCCCACTCGACATCGAGCGGGGCTCCCGCACCTTGCGGTACGGTCTTGTAAGGCGCCTTGGCGCCTTTTCTTTCGGTTTTCACTGTCGGTGGAATGCTCTGCATGCCGACTTGCGCAAAGACGGGCATGGTGCTTCGTGCAAGGCGAGCGGCCGCCGAATGCCCCAACAGTCAATCAGCTATTGTGTTACAGAGAAAAGGACACGTCGAAACAGCTTTTGGGGCATTCCGCTGGACGGGCTGGGCGCAATTGTGTCAATTGGCCGGCACCCTACCAAACAGTCGCGTTCTGGTCGACCGGACGCCGAGGTCTTTGTACGTGAAATGGATTCTGTTGCCAATGAGTATCAAGAACGGCAGCTACGGGTGCCTTACAGACTATATGAGACGGCGCAACTGTGTTGTGCAGATCAATTGTACCGCCACACATAATATGTAAGGCGGCCTGTCAGAACATAAAGCCACATCAAAAATATTATTCAGTTCTTGGTAGCTGAACTTAGAATAAAATCAGCGCTTTCGGCACAGCCCTATAGTCATACAACATGAAGTGCCAATGGGCGGTCGCCCAATTGATGGCACCGTTTTTGATTGCAACAAAGAAAACTGCAGCCACTGTAGCAAGTCACAAGCTTGGCGGCTGTGCAGTATCCAGGAATATGTCGCAAGTGCTGCCTATTCGGTAAGGTGTGGTAGCTGCTCGTGAGCGCTCGAATTGCATGTTTGCCACCAGTTGCTAGTACTACCAGTTGCGCCAACCCTTTTGGCCCTCTTAAAAGGATTATATTTAATCGGCCTTTCTGATTAAACGATCAAATTTAATTGGCCTTTTTGACCGTTTTGTCTTAAAACGGGTCGCCCTAACGGGGCCTGTCCACTATAGTTCTCAAATGCAGTACAGTGTTTTGGAAATGTTTGAAGCAATAAAACGACATTGTAAAGAAATGCATCACCATCGAGTACAGTAAACGCGACTGTGATTTTGAACAGCAGACCGTGTCTGATAGATATGCAGGAAACTGGCAGCATCAGGTTAGTGGATGACGGAGGTTGGGTTTCACTGAATAAAATACCAAGATTCGTGTTATTTAATATTTCAATTGTTGAATGCCTCAAATGTAACATGTTTCTACACGTCTGCTGGCGGCTTTTGGATGACATTAGAGTATCCTACAGGATCAGCTGATATCGCATGTTGGCAACAATCCTATTGTTTTACCACCATTATGGAAACCTGCATGTAGGGCATTGTTCACCTCCGCAATTGCTTGGTTCAACAAGCTCGGGACATCAATCATGTAGCAGTGTATGATCCCACCGGTGACGAGCAGAAACGAGTTAATGCGTGACCCAAAAAACGTGTGTTCTTGGATGTATTGAAATTCAGTGATGTAGATGGACGTGAATTCTGTTGCCATTTTGCTCTTGGAAATGCATCCTGATTGTGGTGGTTTGAAAGTACAATCTTCCTTTTTTACATGTCCAATATTTTCCAGTGGATGCGCCTTTGAATCTGCAATAGGCTGGTGTATATAGTCGCTCGCCACGTGATTCAAAAACTAACTCTCCATAAATGGAAGACTCACCTTGCAAAAACACTTAGGCCATAGTCACACACAAAGACGTGGTACAGCCACGCTACTGGTCACCGCACTGAAAACAAGGGTTCCATTTTATAATAGGCAAATCTGGAAGGTTTTGGGCAGAATGTGATGTGCATGCAAATGGTACAAACACCTGGAAAATCCGGTGACAACTGCTAGCAAAGTTGCTTATTTCAAGCAGCTCCTAACATTGTAAAATTGGGCTCACAGGCGTTTCCTTACCCCATTTCAGGTGCCGTCTTAATTTATATGACGGAAAATTCGAGTGTTTCTATGCTGAGTGTGCACAATGGCCAGTCCTAGAATCACCATGGGGATGGTAGTGCAGGCATGTCAAATCACCTAGTCGGGGCCTGATGCGCAAAGCACAACCGCATGAGGGGCAATTGCATGAAATCATGCGATTGCAGTTCATGTATATGAAGATCGCCCGATGCATCTATAGTGCAAAACCATGTATTTTCACAACATGGAAAAATCGGGGGATCTTTAGTTATCAGCGCTCATAGCTATGGGCGTTGCAGTGCGCATCGAGGGTCACGGCTGAAATGATGTTTACTGCGGCAAAACTCAGAGCGCCTTTTGGGCAAGCTTCATTTATGAAACTGCAAAACCGTGCATTTAATATACTGAATTGAAAGTGTGAAGATACTTAGCTTGTTAAAGACATCTCCATGGTTTGGCTTCAAAAGTGGGAATCGCCAGCCCTTTGGCTCTAATGTGAATTTTGGACATAATCTATTGTGTCACTGATTGTTGTTCATGGGGTCCATGTACTGCTAGATGAATTTCCTTTGGATACGTATCGGAAAGAAATTCATCTGCTTGTACATGAACCCTATGCACAACAATAAGTAGCATGTACGTACATGTGCACCTTCAATCGGCTTGCCATCCGATTTATTCCGTTCCATATCTCAATTTCATGAGCGCATCTTGGTTTAATTAGCATCCTGCAATATATTGTGAAGTTCACTTCCTAACACCTGAATCTTGACATAATATTACAGGTGGTTGGCAAGCAGAGGTCCCATTTTGAGTGCAACTATTGTGTGTCAAGAAATGTCACACATTGAGCTAAAAAATTGTGCAGATTTGAGAGAGCATAAGTACACATATAGTAAATTTGGCTTTGCGAAATTATACCTATTGCAATCACTAGATGCACTAGAACATAAGAGATGGTTTGAGGCCATGTTTGAAGCCACGCTCTTGGGTTGGCACAAGTTGGCCTTGAAACACAGGATGATACAATGTGGTTAGATTAGATGAATTTGATGTATTTGATTATAAAATGGAACTTCTGAGTGGTTAAAGAGCGAATATATAGTTGTTGGATAGAACGATTTATCTGTTATTGTATAATTGTATTGTCTATTTGATCAATAACCACTTGGGGGTCGATTGACTCCTGCTTCATTCCGCTTCATGCGCCTAGGGAGCAAGTCTCTTGTACCAAACTGGTTTCGGAGTGAGGGGCATTTGCACGATGAAAAACAGCAAGCCGATGGATGGGATGGCATTGGGGGATCTTGCCCCAGACCGTGGGAATCCAAGGGACCAAGCGCACCAAGAATTGGTGCTTTGCCAGAGTGATGCAACCCCAATGGACACAAATGGCAATGGCATGGTAATAATGGCCTTGCCGCATGGCGAGGAGAAGCATTGGCTTGAGAGCCCAGTGTTGCGGCAAGTTGGGGCCATGGCCGTGGTGACTGCATAGCTGGTGTGGTTTTGGTTCGATGTGCGGGCGAGGCTCCCACTGCGGCGCCCAATTCGGCCCGGGTGGGCTTCCTTCCCCGGATGACCGGCGGGCTGTCCGGGGTGCTCGCTCCTTGGGGGTTGCACAGTATGGGCCCAGGCCTGTGGATGGCTGGGTGCGGGGCGGCTGTGTGCGCAGTGGGTGCGTGGCGCCATGCAGTTCACGGGTGCAGTCGCTGGGTACGCGGAGTGGGCGAGAGAATGGAATTATATTCTGATAGGAAGTCGCCCATTTGAGGGGGTGGCCTCCACCTCGATCACGTGACAATGCAGTGTACGGGCCCAACAATAGTATCTCATCCCCCAATACGGCTTGGCAAAGGGGGTCTTAAGTACTAGTAATGTATCTATTAATATCTCCTCTACCGCTAACCCAATGGAGGCGGTTCAAGAACCTATAAGCTCCTAGCAAAGCCTACTTTCACATGAGATAGCACTATCATAATGTTTATTGTACTTTCACCTCCCAGTAACCCAATAGTAAAGAAATATATTACCCCCTGTGCTTTACACCACAATACTCACCCCTGGGGGTAGTTTCGCCCTCGAAACCTCAGGCTAACCAATGGACCTAATTATCCTTTGCTCGTTTGTGTCTCTTGATCATTTTCTTCAATCCTTCTGGGTAGGTAAAGTTGACTTCTATAGTCCAAGAGGCGTCGTCAATGGAATAGTCCTTCCACATGACCAAATACTCTTTGTGCCCAGAGGTGGGCCGTCCCAGAATGGGGATGGACTAGGAATGGGGACGGGAATGGGAACAGGGATGGACAGGAGTCCGTTCCCATCCTTGGGCTGGCAGGCCCAATAATGGCCAAGGAACGGCCTGTCCCTGGGCTGGAACGGACTCGGAACGGATTTGGAACGGATTTGGAATGGTGTGCAGCCGTCCAACTTCTGTTTTAGCATAGTACAATCATGTCAGGAATCCATTCCTGTACCACTCCATGCCACGCCTCCCTCCGTTTTAGCCGTCCTAGAGTTTGTTCCTATCCGACAACATCACATGTGGGCCAATCAAAATTGTATGATGCAATTGGAAGTGCCCGCTCTGCATTTGTCCATCAATGATGGGTGCTCCCAAGTGCATCATACAATTCCCGGCCTTCCTGCCACCACACATCACTGCCGCCTCATGGGGAGGCGCTGGTGGTGCCCACCGGTAGTGGCAAGCACAAGGATGGACGCGGGAGGTACGTGGAGGCGGAAGCAAGTGCGGTGAGGCGACGCAACCTCACTAGGTGCGTGAAATCGGTGCTCAAAGCACCAATTGAGAGGCATCAGAGACGTGGCAGAAAAGGGTGATATTTGGGCGGCCAGGTGCTTCCTGACCCGAACAATCAACAAAGGGGAGGGGGTGGTGGAGGGGAGGGCAGAATGTGTTGAAAAAGAGGGAGAGGAGATGGCTATAGGCCCCTTGCTCGCTAGAATCGCTGCAGGGGGCTAACGATCTGCCCCGTTAATTTTCAAATTAGGCTTGATGTAGGCTATTTGACCGCGAAGCTGGGCGGTCACAAAAGGGGGGCCGTGGAGGGCAAGTAACATGGCCAAAATAGGGGGAGGGGAGACGGCCAAAAGCCCTTCGCTTATTATAATCGTCCCTAGAATTGCAAGTGGATCTGGCATTGTGGTGAAATGGTCACCACGTTGGGTGCCCCACCCAACGGCCCGAGTTCGATTCTCGGCAATGTCTTAGCTTCCTGGTGGCTTGTGGTATGGCACATGGCTTTGTCGGGTCAACAAAAAGAGGAGCAGGGAGGGGAGGGCAACGTGGGCCAAAATAGAGGAAGGGGAGAGGCCAACGGCTCCCTTGCCCTTAGAATTGCTGTGAGCGGGAAATGTTTTGCCCACTCCCATTTTGAATTAGACATGATGAGAGGCAGCCGTGTGGCGAGCTACCCACCAAAAAGTAGTCAATACGACCGAGGCATGTTGGTGCCCTTTTTGCCGCTATGTGGGCACACGCCTCGGCCCACGCTTGTGTCATCAATTGCTGCTAGATGTAGAGGGGGCCCCTTCTGTCCATCCACAATAGAATTTGGTTGGCTCTGTTAAAATTCCTTATAGTTAACAGAATCTATGAGCAGGCCACAAAGAGAAAAATTGTCTAACAGAAACGGGCAGGGCCATACTGACGTCAGCATAGATAGCTACAGAAATCCACACAACCTTCCAGAATGGAACCACGTGTTATGGAATCCTCGCCGGCGTCAGCGGAGGACAGGCCCCCTGTAACGGAACCGCTGTCCGGGCCACAGAGGTCGACAGAATTCCATCAAAGTTCACGGAGCAACACAGACCTATGAAATGCATTAAACACCAGTACAGAAATTCCAATGCCATTCCGTTGAAATTCTGTAAGACGGGCAACCCCAGAGGCCTATACTTTGGCAAAGGTGATGGATAAGAGCCGCAGAGTGGGTCCCATTCCCGGACCAGATGGCCAGACGCCTGGTTGAGTGCGCAACGGGTATGCATGGCGGACGTGGGGTGCGATTGCCTTGGTCTTTGTCAAAGACCCTTTGATGGATGATGGTGGATTTAATCAAAGATTCTTTGATGGATTCAGTAGTGCATGCTGGTCGCCCCCGTGGCACATCCATGTGTCCCTTCAAATCGTTGTTGTTTGTCACGCAGGCAGAATGTATGCCCAACGCGTTCCCAAGCCTAGTACATTCGATTGGTTGGCATGTGATGTGTTGCCCCTGGGGTATGTGAAGTGCTGCGTCAGGCCCCCCCACCGCCAATTGCCCCCATGGCGTTGGTACCCTCAGATGAGCACCGCGAGCACCGTGCCGGTGGTGATGGCGTCAGTGGGGTGGGGGGATTGCTATTCTGCTCGGCTAGAGTACCGGCCACGGCTTGGCCGGGAAAAAAGCCACTGTTGCTGGGTTCGTGATGGGCATGGGCGGTTGTTGCTTCTCCAAGATCGTGTTGGGGTGGGGTGGGGGAATTGCTGTTCTGCTCGGCTGGAGTACCGGCCATAGCTTGGCTGGGAAAAAGCCATTGTTGCCGGGTGTTACACGCACCGGCCTGACGTGGGGGACGCCCTACTAACGGTCCTTGGTGTGGGGGACGCCCTGCCCAAGATACCTATCCTTAACCCATGGTAACCATTCTAGGTATTAGGATACTGGAGTAGGAGGGGTGGTCCCGCCTAGGTCTCCGTAAGGACCTAGGTGCCCGGCGAGGCGGGTCCGCAGCTCAAAGAGGGCAGGAATCCCACACCCACAGTCTTTACGTATCATTTGGTTTTGGAGCCACCTGGGGGTGGCGACCACGCTTCCGTCTGGGCGGACGAGCAAGCCAGGAACACCGGGCCCCTTCCCCGGCCTCCTCTATGGAGGCTGAGGAGACGGACCCCGAAGCCAGGAAGGGCACGCCCGACTCGTCGGGTGAGGAAGAGACACCCCAAAAGGGGACACCGACCAGTTCGGTCAGTGAGGATGTTATAGCCCGAAATGGGCAGGGACAGGAAGAAGTCCGCAAGGACATAGCCGGCTCATCATCGTGACAAGAGGAGCCGGAAGGAGACGACCAGCCGATGGCCAAGGCGGAAAAAGCTCCAGAAGAGGAGGTGCCAGAACCGGGGACAGTGGTGGCCCTGCTGCAGGCGCCGGGCATCATGGAGCTTCTGGAGGAAATGGCGGCCACAGCGGCTCAACAAGCGAGGGCGAAGCGGGACGAAGAGACCGCCGAGAAGATCCTCACCCTCGGAATCGAAGCGGATAAGGCGAAGAAAGAAGCCCGCAGGAACGAGATCGCCATGAGAAAGGCGAAAAAGCTGAGCCACCAAGCGGAAGAGGCCAAGACCACCACGGAACAACATGTCGCCCAGTTGAGCGATCGCCTGCTGAAGCAAAAGCTGCGGGCTCAAGAGGCGGAAGAGAAGGTCGCTCAGCAAGCGAAGTAGCCCAAAAAGGGCGCTGGTCCATCTGAGCCGCATATGCCGATAATTCCAGAAGCGGAGGGCGACTGGAAGATTATTGGCAAAACAGCGGCCCAAGCGGAAGAGCCCAGCGCCAGGTGAGATGGTGCTGAAAATTCGCATGAGTGAGAGAAAAGGCCGGAAGGTCCAGCCCGTTGGGCAAATGGCAGAGATCGGAGGCCGGAAGGTCGAGACCCATGAGCCAAGGGTCAGGTCACAGGTGCACATGAGGACACCTAGTGAACCGGAGCATAGCAGTGACGAGTCACTCATAGAAAGCGCTCGCGTTGTATGTGGACCTAGTCCAGAAAGGCCGAAAGGTCATGAGTGGAGCCCCCGGAGACCTGCATTACCGGAGTGGGGACCGGGAGAAAGTGCCAGGGTGTTGGAATTCATTCCGGACACTGGAACGCCATATAGCCGGCAACCGCCATGCCGAGCTATGTGGACTAAGTTCCACAGTGATCTTGTGGACGAGTTGGATGAAGACTGACAAATGGCCGCCAAAAGATTTGGAGAAAAGCTAACCACTGCAAGATTGGTGAGAATCCAAAGGTGGTATGGTCCTGGAATGGCAGATCAAATTGCCAGAGAGGACCCGAATTGGCCTAAAAAAATGGCTTTCGCGCTCAGACATATCCCCGAACCTTGGGATCTGAGCGAGGGAAGTCCGGAAAGACCAGATCCCAATGACCCCCACAAGCGGTGGGAGGAGATCTCGGAATTGTCGTTCTCATCATGCGCTTCCCCGTTACCGGGAGATATGTCGACGCAAGCGCAAGTGCATAGAATGGAAAAAGAGAGACGGCATATGCGAAACCGAGATCGGTTCGCTCGTGCAAGGAAATTGGACGAGCGAAAGGCGTGAAAAGCCAGCCAATGCAGAGAGCTGAAAGCCTTGTGATGTGAGCAGGATTGGCAGTTAAATCCGCAAAAATATGAGCAGAAGAGAGCTCACAAACGCCAACGCAAGGCTAAGATCAGGCGGTTTTTCGCTGCAGGAGGCAGCCAAAAGGCACAACGCCTTGAGGCTAAGCCGGTGGCCGATGAGCTGGACCCGGCCCAGCAAGCAAAAGCTTTTGCTGATCTTGAGAGGGCCCAGCTGCGGCAAACGGCCAGATGGGCTGACGAGTCGAGTGGAAGCGACAGTGGGGTTACCCACTCCGCTCGATTCGCCCCTCCAAAGCCTATAAAGACACCGCCTCCAGTTGAGGAGACTAGCGTCCCCAAGGAGGCCACGTCTTTTAAGGAGAAGAAAAAACCTGGAAAGGCAAAGGATTAGCCTGAAAAGGCACAAATGCAGCCTGGAAAGGCAAGGGAGGAACCTCAAGGAACTTAGAGAGTAGTTCTAGGTAACATTGCCGATGCAGTGTCTCCCAGTCACCTTGCTGTGAAAACACACTTGCGTACATGTGCAGAAATTGGAGATTCTGCTGGACATGACGAAGTTGTGTATCTCAGTTCAGCAGGGGAGCCGGCAGAACCTATTCCTCTGGAGAGGAAGGAGGTTTATGCTGCTATGCAAAGGCAGGAGACAGCCTTGGAAAAGGCAAGGGCAGAAGCTGATAAGGCTGCCCGGCTGCTGGCTGTGATGGGGGAAGAGGATTACGCCGAGTTCCTACAGTTTCAGGAGTCTTGACGTGCAGGCCGACAGGCCAAAGGAACCCCCCCGGGTGAGAGCAGTTCTGGACAGGAACCCAGTGGCATTAAGTATCTGCCTGGGAAGCTTGGTCCAGGATACCAGCAGCGCCGATCACAGCAGCTCGAAAAAGAGCAAGGCCGACCTTAGGTGCCCCATGAAATGCCCAAAAGACCAGCTCCCGTGGTGCATGCCCCTGTGATACAGGATGCCCATGGGTTCTGGGATATGTTGGGGGCGTTTCATGACCCATCCGGTGGTGTGTACTACAAAGGGTACTACCACCCGAGGGGAGGTCGGGCGCCATACAGGGTGGAGGACCCAGTAGTTGCGCTGCAGCACATTCCCGCTAAACTACGCAGGTTATTCGATGCACAACAGACTGTGCTGGGTATCTACGTGCCCGGGAGTCAGGAGGCGGCAACAGAATGGTGGGCCGTGCACAACACTGGCTGATGGCTGCAAGAAGAGGAGCCCGTAAGGGTACAAATGGGGCCTAGGATGCAGGCTGGCCCCTCAGCACCGGTTCGTCCAGTGGCTCAGCCAGAAATGGTGCCAAGACAACCGGCGATGCCCTTTACGATGGGCCAGTCCGGGCCAAGGGGAATGCAGCCTCTGTTGCTATCTATGCAGCAGAAAATTCAGAGGTTACAGGAGATGTCTCCCTTTGCCCAAGATCCGGCGGCCTATCAGGCTCCTCAGTATTAGCAACCCGGAAGGGTACATCAACCCGAAAGGGTATATTAGCCCGGAAGGGTGCAACAGGCGGTCATCGCCCCAAGGCAACAGGTGGTCCCAGCACAATCCTATGAAGAGCCCTCCTATCCAGTGGAGTCGGAGGAGTTCGAAGGAGTGTATGGGCAACCCCCAAGCTACATGCAGGCACCTGAGCCCCAGCATCAGGAACAATATGCCGCAGTGGCTGAGGAGCTGCCAAGGGCCATTGAAGGGCCACCACCGCCACCAGCCAATTATGACCCCATGGGCCCCGGATACATGGGCTAGGGGTACTTGACAGCGGCGCAAGGAGTGCCCTTCGCCCCTGTGTATTTACAACCCGAAAGGGAAGCTCAGGTGAGCATGCCTAAGATGAATACACAAGGCATAAAACCCCCAAAGTGGAATGAGGACAAGCAGGCCTTGACCAAGTGGTTACAAGAAATTGTGATGTATTTCAAAACCACTATGGCACCCCGATCTCAATGGGGTTGGATCGCATTGAATACTCTAGAGGAGTCAGTGAAACATGGCCTACTTGCTCAGTTGGGACACCTATGGGGGGTTACAATTGATGCAGAAGTGCTCTCACAGCCAGAATTCCAACTGTCATGGGAACAGTTTAAATATGGCATGGAGACACTTTATGATCACAAATGTTCAGACTTTGACATAAGGTCTGAAATAGCAGCCTTTACAAAGGCAGGGACTTCGGGTCCTGATACAATCAAATACATGCAACTCTTAGAACAAATGTTTCTCAAGTGTGAAAATGAACTTGATGACTTTTCAAGTTGCATGCGTTACACAATGGACTTCGTCCAGATATAAAACGAAAATGTTTATTAAATAAAGATGATGAGCAATGGACCACTTATGCCAGCCTGAGGGCACGCTTGTATAAAGTTGGTCCCACATATGACCAAGAATACAAGGCATATGGTGCTCGTCGAAATGAAGGCCGGAATGGCAAGCCAAGCGCGAGTAATCGCATTCCCCCTAATCGGATTATTCAAAAACACCACGCACTGAAAGTGGACAACCGGGGAAAACCCGTTTTGAATAATAGGCCGAAAGGTCGTGGGGGAATGGTTTATAAACATTCTTGTGCTAATGAATCGCAGGCCCCGGGGGAGCGCATTTACGAGCCGCTGGCCGACATACGCGACCCCATGGAAGGCAAGATGGTCACCGACAGGTCGCAGTTACGCGGCACTATGGTGGAGGTTCTCAAAAGAGCCGGCCGGTGCATTAGATGTTTCAAACCGTATACTGCCGACCACCTCTCATCGGGTGACTGTCCAGGCTGAGGGAAACTGCCCATGATGTCGGTACGCCCTGGCCATTCTGCAAGATCCTCACACACAGTTTCATGTTCACTTTGTTTGGCAGCACAAAAACATAATGTGAACAGTGCAAAACTGATGCAAGCACCATTGAATGTGAGACATAATGTGGCACCAGTGGTTCCGGTTCCTAAACTGAGCACTTTGCAAGCTGCTGCCAATGATGTGGTGAAAACTCGTTGCACACATGCTCAGTCTAGAAAAACCCAGAAGGGTCTGCACAGTGATATGGATCACTCTGATCGCATGTTGAAACCTGTGCACTTCAGTCATATTCAATCCTTGGCTGCCCATCAGTTTACATTAGACACATGTGCTAACCCCAGTGGGGATAATGCATTTTGTGCGCGATATTGTTCACGAGACACCAGTTTCCTAAAGAAACAATTGTCTCGCGAATTTGTGTGGATTAATCCACCTTTCAAGAATGCTGAGCTATTCTTGGCTCACTACTTTGCTGAACGCGCAAAGGTTCCCAAGCATGTAGGAGCATGCATTCTTCTACCCACATGGCGGACTTTTACTAACAATCCGAGGCTGTGCCAGCTGCGCACCCTTATCCATTACCCAAAGGGTACCCGGTTATTCACACAACCGGCAGTGAATTGTACTGGCCGCCAGAAAATGCCTGGTATTCCTTGGCCAGTCAATGTCTATTATCAACCCCCTGAGGGGGCAGCGGGATACCGCATCCGACAGGTCTCCCAAGACCAACCTCGCTTGACTTTTACCCGTCAAGTGGGCTATCAACTAGCGTCCATCCTCTTTGATACGGGGGCGACTGGAACGGCCTATATCAACCCGACCTGCTGTCGTCGGTTAGGCCTAACCCCTAAACATCCGCAATCCACATCTAATCGGCAGCTGCATCGCTTGCATCGCCTTCAGCGATTAGCACGCGCTACTCGGCGTATTGTGGATCCGACGGAGTTCTCCACGCCTCCCCATGTGGATTCTTCTCCATCTGAGGATGCAGTCCTCCTTGCGGACGGCTCTTCCCTTCCTTCTTTGGGAGTGGTGGATGTCCCCTTAACCATTCAGGGTTACAAGGACACCGTTCGCTGTGTGGTCATTGACCTCTCTGACGATTATGACATCATTCTCGGCAACAATTGGCTCTATGAGCATGCCGGTGTCATTGATTATCGTCAGGGCCACATCCGTGTGGTTTCCCGTGGCCGTGAAATCACTCTTCGTAGTTTTCCACAAAACCCTCCGGCTCTCCCTTCTCCTGCTCACCGGTTGGGTCATTTGTGTTCATTGGGATATGCCCACCGTGCCTACCAGTGGGGTTCTCCTCTCCGTTTGGTTTTGGTTCGCCGGGTCGGCGATCTCCCTGAGGGGGACGCACCAGGCCGTTCGGCCACCACAGGTCGAAAGACCACATCCTATGCGGTGAATCCCGCACACATTACATCCCTGTTGGAGGAGTACAAGGAACTTTTTCCTGATGAACTCCCTGAGGGCCTTCCCCCAGACCGGGGGGTAGCTTTGACTATTCCCCTAGAAGAGGGAACGAAACCGGTAAAGTGACCAGCTTTCCGGTACAGTCCAAAGGAAATGGACGAGATCAGATCACAGGTAGATTACCTGCTGAGAAAAGGTCTGATCACGGAGAGCAGTAGTCCATTTGGGGCTCCAGTACTTTTTGTACCAAAGCCAGATGGCAGCCTCCGAATGTGCATCGACTA
>CAJHUC010002032.1:0-51906 GCA_905146915.1 Ostreobium quekettii
AGCCATCTTTGCTTTAGTGTTTGGAGGCGACCAGCAGCAGCCATGAGGGCATATGGAGACTAACGTACCGCTTCAAGCCGCCACACATATACATCCTGTTCACACTTACGGTGCGGCGACTTCTTCGGTAACTCAAGTACACTTGAAGCAACCCAGAATTTCCCCTGTAAGACTGCGCAGAAGCCTGCGAGTGCACGCAGTGTCATGTTTTGGATGCAAAAGAATGCCTGCGAGTGGCCACAAGCCCCGGGCTCACCTGATTTTGTAGGTGGCCACCTCCACCACCTTCTTCAAGACGTAGGACTGCACCACGGCCAAGACGGCGGAGAACGTGATGAACCTGTCCCGCGTGACCAGCTCCGACACGTACTTCACATCATCGTCATCCTTGGCGCCGCTGATCGCGATTGCCTGGTGGTCCAGCATCCCGCCGCTGTGGCAGGTGTCCGCCGAGAAGGTGAACTTGCAGCCTGCGAGGAAGTGGTGGAGCTATAAAGATCGTGCCCTTGGCTGCACAGGAGATGTACCGAAGAAATCCAAAGATCATGCCCTTGGCTGCATAGGAGATGTCCCTAGAAATCATAAGATCATGCCCTTGGCTGCATAGGAGATGTCCCTAAGAAATCATAAGATCATGCCCTTGGCTGCACAGGAGACGTCACGAAGAAATCTAAAGATCGTGCCGTTGGCTACACAGGAGAGGTCACGAGGAAATATGAAGGTACAAAGGCTGTGTGCTTGGTAGAATGGAAGACGTCACACGGGCGGAAGAGGAGGCGCTGCGCCCTGGTGGGCGCCCAGGGAGGGTTCCGAAACCCTCTTCCCCAACCACTTTCCCAACAGCTCGGCGATTCAAAGGGAAATTGCAGAGGCCGGACGCGAGCCGCCAACACTGAAGTACTGCATGTGCTGCACTGCAGCGGTCAGCAGAGTTTTGGTCCTGCGAGGGCCAGCTCGAAGCTGCAGCAGGTTGCGTGTCCCAGCGTCAGACCAGCATGTCGACAACTTCGCCCCACGTCACCAAACCCCGCTGAGGGCCCCGGCACCACACTCCCAGCACGGCCCTCCGGAACCCCTCCCCCACCCTCCACTCTTTGCGACCACCTCTCCCCCCCCCACCTTCTCGCCACCGCGCCCGGCCGCCCGTTCAAACGTGGAGGCGGCCTTCGCGCTCGCCCCAATGGCACATTGGCGAGATTCACGCCGAGAGACTTCGACCCTCAACCGACACAAGTCGGAAACTCGGCTGCCGCTTCCCGCGCCAGTCAAGGCACCCACTGGCAGTCCCCCGCCTCCAAACGACGCCCGCGCCAAATGTTTTGAAGTGGGTGGGGGGGGGAAGGGGAGGGGAGGGAGGAACTGCTCATAAATTGCGATTTACGACGATCAATTGCTTGTTGCAGCCGCGGCAACTGCCACGTCGGGGTTTGGTCCCAGCGTGCCGCGGAGGACAGCGCGGCAGCCCCCACGCCCATTTCCTCCCCTTCCTAGCGGGCGCAGAGATCGGCGCGCGCCGCGCCACCCACCCGGGTCCAGCGGTCCAATGATCTCCCGGATGTCGTCGTCCACGATCACGTTTCCGTCGCAGGGGAACAGCGCCTCGTCCTTGGCGTCCGTCTCCTCGTCCGCCTCGTCGTCCTCCAGCTGCGTGCCGTGGCCGCTGAAGTGGAAGAATAGCACATCCCCCGCCCTGGACTCCGCCACGAGCCGCCGCAGCGCGCCCTTGATGTTCTTCCCCGTGGGCTGCACCCCGTCGGCGTCCGTGTCCACCATGACCTCCACGCACTCGGGGTCGAAGCCGTAGACGCTCTCCAGGACGTCTTTCCAGGTGGCCACGTCGTTGGCGCAGCCCTGCAGGTGGTAGGCCTCCGGCAGGCCGCCGTAGTTGCAGCCCACCAGCAGGGCGCGCTTCATCATGGCTGCGGGGTCCGGGCTTTGGCGGGGCTGGCTGTTTGCTGGCGGCTGCGGTGGGCGGGGGCAGGGCGAGTCCGGGGAAGGGACTGGAACCGCGGTCTTAAGAAACCGGAAGTCGGTCACACCATCACGCTTTTGCATGGCGTCACGGGGCTGTCGCTGTCGCGTGCCACGCGGTTGTACACGCGGCAGGTGTTGTACAATGTACAGTGTACATTGGGGCCAGATTCCGCTGAGCACGAGCGGTGTGGCCGCGCATTGGGCCGTACTGCTGGCGGCAGAACACCTGGGTGGGACGCGGGCGGCCGCGTCCCAATGTTCCTGGCGCCCGCAGGTTCGCGAATGTGCTTCGCTTCCCGGTGGTGCTTCGTGCTGGCTTCGGTGGGGACACTTGTCCCTGGGAGGATACAGAGACCCTCTGTCTTCTCCATGAGGACCCCTTCTTCTTCCGCTGACAAGGCCAACGTTGGCCAGTGAGTCAGTGCTTTAGGGTTGAGGGTGTCCAAAGGCAGCCACCCCCCAGGCGCTGGTGGCATTCTTCGCGCATCCGCAAATCTCTTGAGAGTAGTCTTGGGCGGCGGGCCGCCTTGCATGCAGTCGTGCACGAGTCAGCGACTCTGGCATGACCATCGCTCACACTGCAGTGGCTGGCTCGCTCACTTGGGCGAGTTGTGCCTGACCGGCACCCACACTCACCCCCCATCGTTCAAGCCACTGTCCGGGACGGTCAAGCGCCCAGATAAAGTCACACATGTGTGTGTGAATTTACGAGCAAGCGTGCTCGCAAAGGGTGCAGAGCACGACGGCTGACTCGCTTCCTGGCCGTGCAGCTTCTGGGCACCTCACGCACGACACGGGTTCTGTTTCTGAGATTCTAGCAACCGGCGCCTTTGTCAGAACCAAATCCTGGCGCAAGTGGCTCTGTCAGGCGCACCAATCTTCGCAAGTGCAAATGTGAAGCGGCTTGTGGGCGCAGAATGGCACGCGCATGAAGGTCATGCAGGGCAAAAGGCAGAGGAGACAAGTCGACTTCGGAAACCTGTGTAGTTTCTCGCCGCCAGACACAAACGACTCAGCGATGGCTAACCGCGTCCCCATCTGTGCGGTCAGTACGAGATACACTCCCAACATCGCCGCCTGTCCAAAAAGTGTTCTAGCTCTGGTTGGCAGTTTGATGGCAGCGGCGAGGGACTTTGCGGCGGCTGTGCTTCCACACTGGACGATTCACATAACTGCTGGACTGTCTCGCTTTTGGCAATTGGATTCAGTTAATGTCGAAGAAAATATGGAACACGATGGATCGCAGTATGCTCAGAGCAATGGAAGCATTGCCGAATTGTGTGAGGGCTGGATCATACACTTGCAAGGCAAACGCGCCTGTGCGCGTGTCAAAGTTGTCGATTGCATCACACGATGATAGACGCCTTTTCACCACCCAATCTCATTTAGCGATGGCCAGAAACACAAAAAAAGCCTGACTGGAGGGTGCCGAACTTGAAGCTTTCGTTAATCAACCAATATCTCCGGTTCAAAAGGGGGGCCCTTTGTTGATTCCTTAAAAAATCAGAAGCAAACTCTTGCCTAAGATGTGGATTCAGCAGCTGGTGACTGGAATTTGATTCTGTGCAGGGCAAGCTCCGCTTGAGGCATAGTAGAAGAAGCGTGTCAGCTGATTCTGGAGCATCGGTGCCCTCGCTTACGTCCCTATGGACGAATCTCTACATCACGCGTCACTGCGAGACAATGTGTTGGACAAAATACGCAATGTATGGAAGTAACTCTCGCATATGTATTTCATCCACTGACTACACCTGGCGCACACGCCACAGCATGTTTCGGCCTCCTGGTCCAGTTCAGCATCCAGGACCACTGGGAGTCTGACAGCTCTCCAGACATCAAAGGCGTTTCAGGCGTGTAAGGCAGTCTTCTGGCCGCAAACCTGTCTTCAACCACCCCAATCCCCACCCTCCGTGTTTGTCCCAAGCCGCGTAGTTGGTGAAACGAGACATGGAAAGCGAATTGGCTTTCATCGCCATGGTTTGGACGCATTTCGAGGGAAGGAAACAAGGCGCCAGGTGCCATACACGTGCCGCGTTTTGGCCGCATTTTCTTCAATTCCCTTCCATGTGTCTGGGCTAGCCTTAACAAGTATCGAGGTCAATGAATTGCGAGCTCAACGGGCATACGGAACACCCTGTGCAGACCCAGGGGCCAATCCAACATTGCCAAATTCTACACAGAATTGCGCATCTGTGACGAAAGACTTCAGTCGCGCCAACTTTGCTGTTCCTCGAAGCATTGTCTTGTTGGCAGCAACAAGTACATTTGTCGTGCAATAAAACAAATCAGTAAGCACGCAGCACACTACTTCGACTGCGACAGTGAGCCACTCTCGGGCCTCCATGACGATACAAAGCTGATGCGACATGACTGGTAGTGCCTTCTGTGGCAATCTCATTGCTGTGCTTGCCCGCGGCGATTAGTTCAAATCAGTGCCTCTGTGAGAAAGCTCGAAGAATTCGTTCTTGTGATGATGTGGGCAGCAGCAAGCATCCGGGGAGCCCAATGGCTGGGCAATTGGATGCAATGAGAGGCAACGTGGAAAAACCATCACGCCATTTTCAGATAGCTTCTTAAGTATCACCAGTCTTCACATTCCATGTTCGCAAACCAGAGCCCACACACAAATTCACCAGTAAAACTCCGCCCCCCCCCCCCAAATAAGTCAGCATAGTAATATATGAGATCGGCCAATGCGGCAGGATGAAACCGAAACGCATAGATAAATATGTCCAAACAATACCCGTATTGGCCGGTCCACACAAGTCATCAACAAAAATCAGCTCTTCCCTTTGTTTCGCCGCTCTGCGAGCTTCTCTTCACCAACCTGCTTCTGTATATCATCGAGAATCTTTCCAGGGTTGAAGAATTTGCTCTGGGCCTGGTACCATCCGCCGATCTTCTTGTCCACCGTCCATTTGGTCTTGATCTGCAAAGCATTGAAGCGGTGTGAGAAAGGCAGGAGCATTGAAAACGGCCAACAAACGGGCCAACCTGAACAGTGCAGCGACACCCTTTCGTCCCAAGAAGGCAAGTGCAACCAAAGCAGAATGTCATTCAGAAGCAGGCTGGCACTGTCCACTGTCCAAACACAGCTAAACACTTGTGATGGAACACTGAGGGCCATGTCAGAATATACCCTTGAAACATCCAACACGTTCCCATTGGGCACAATCCTGGAATTACGCAGTCCTCAAAGGCAAAAGTAAAGGCACCAGAAACACACTGTCGTCTCTCCAAAGCGACCCAGCAGCCTGGATTCTGGTCTCGTCCAATCTTTGCGCTCCAACGGAAGCAGAACGTAAAGAGCATGCTGCAGAGTCAGCAGAAGCACAACTGTGGAATCTGCCAGTTAAATCTGCCATCTGAACTCTATCTGAAGCCCAAACTGCAAAATCAGGAACATGGACAAAACAGGAGTGACGCGAGCAATGAGAATCACACACCGGGGGGTATCTGTCTGGTGTCTCGTCTGCGACAGAAGGTATGATGGATCGAAAACCACAGCGCACAAATTCTCTCTGTGCTTCTGGAGTGAATAAAAAATTGACGAAAGCCTCTGCTGCCTCACGGACTTCAGGTGGCCTCAGGTTGATATTTCTGCAGCACAGGCAGCACTGCAATGAGAGAGGCAGGTTTTCAAACTTGATTCTGCTCGATTCAAGACACACACTACTGGCGCACCAGGTCAGCCTCAATTTGAACCTTCAGCATTTAATGATAGGCCATCCAGTGCAACAACACCAACAATTGAATGCAGACAATGAATTTACACAAACTAATGTACAAATGACCCTCTGCTAGCAATGTTAACAAACTAATCTAGCAGCACACCACTGGCGATTCCTACCCACGAGCCCTCTTGTTCGATCCTGACAGCTTCGCAAGAGGGAAGATGAGCTCAGCTTTGAAACAAGAATAAAAAGCACTCTAAGGAATAAGGCACATTTTTCCTCAAAATTGTCAGGCTCTTGGTTCTGATGGAGTGAGGAACACATAAATTGAGCAGACATCGTGGTTTCTGTCATCGACAAACTCAGTAGAAGCCCTTTGTCAGTTGCAACAAATGCCGTCATAATCAAAACGTAGGCTGCTAAAATGACAGGCCAGTAGCAGTTCGCATCCGATAGTGCTACCCTTAAGCATAACACCACAATCCCCTTTTTTCCAGGTGACGAAAGTATACAAGAAGCCTTGCATGTCAAACTGCTGTTCAAAAGAACTGCATGAACAACCAGAACACAGATGCAGCCACTTCTGATCCACCATTCAAGACAGTAACTTGTGCTTGGGCTTGCCGCATATGGAGGGCATGCTTGGGCAGTGGCCAACGTGAGCGAGTGGCAGCCTCACTGGCCAATGCGACTGCCATGCGATCAGCTGCAGCTCCTTGCATCCCTCCCCGAGATCGTCCTGCCCATGCCCCCGCAGAGTGGTCGTTGTAAGTCCCAATTAATCGTGCTGTCTCCCTGTTGAACTGCACCCACCAGTGCCCATGGCTGGCTGCTCCCTTCCAGTGCCAACTATGCAATGCGATGAATGGGGATGCCTTGCAATCCCTCTGCCCCTTAGTACTTGGCACCCCCATAGCTAGCCAATCCCTCTCCAATACTGGTGTCACAACACGACCTCTGGCATGGCAGATAGGGATGCCAGTGTGTTTGCACCAGTTCCTTATCAGTTATCCTTATTCTTATTGGTTTCTCATAACACTTATCAGCCTGTTCCCCAGTCCCTGCATCCCCTCTGAGGGCAAGCAGAGTGCAAACATACACATAGTTTCAAAAGCAAGCTACTAAAATGCTATAGACTCAGGACAAAATTGTTAGCAGAACATTATGGCAGTTACTCTGAACACATGCCATACCTCTCACCTGTCTACAATAGCGACTGGCGCCTCAATTCGAATGTTGTATGTGGGGGCACTGTATGGCAGGGCATCTTCCTCGCCAACCATCTGGTTCGTCATATACACTTCGTTCTCATAAGTCAGCAATGCATCCCCAACTTTCTGCTTGTAGAACACCTCTGACGCCTCTCTGGCATCACGTGGCTGGACAGGGACATGGCGAAAGAAGTCTGTCAGCCATGCTTTTGCCTTGCTGTCACCTCTGCCCATGACGTTGCCCCACAGTGCCAAGAACGTCCACCGTGCGACTCCGGCTGTCTTGGGGTTAGCCGTCACAACTGACACATCGTTGCGCACAAGGTCGCTCCAATCATGAATGTTCTGCAGCCGTTCAACAAATCAGGAGCAGTTAAGAGCAAACCATGCCACAGTGTCAATATCCAATCAACCTGGTGCTGCCTCCTGGCATTCCCCAGCTGGCCACTCTAAGTCCAGAGCCGTTCGAAGCTCATTGGTGTTCTCAGCTCAGTGTTTGCTGTTCTCGCAATTCTCATTAAACTGGATGGAAAGCACATCTTCCCAGTTGCTGGCTCCATAAGTGAAATAACATTCAGAGAGCACATTGAGCAAAATGCTGTTGCTTGCAACTACAGCATCTTACGGGAGAGGAGCGTTCTGGGCATCCTAAGGTCACACAGTCTTTGCGACGTTTTATGAAATTCGCTAGCAGGGGGCTACAAGGAACTGGGTGATGCCAAATTGTGCCTCCAACTGCTGACGCCCCAGGCACAGCCCTTCAATCAGATACTTTCCTCTCTGCTACTATTCACTTGAAAGCGATCCAAAAGAGATTTTGTGGGACCCTACTTGTGCTGACTCACTGAACACAGCTGGCATACAAAGGCAAGATTGTGTCGTACAGCGACAAAGCATTTCCCGACATGGATCGTTTCCTTTGCCCATCAAGCAATGCCGATGCACTGCTTCTTCACGACAGTGGCAGGCATGAATCCCTATACATCACTTTCCAGAACGTTAGTTCACCCATGCCCACCCAGACAAACTGAAAATGAACCAAAACCCCTCCAAGCGATTATCCATCCTTTCACAGCAGGCTCATACACGCCGTAGCCCATCACCTTGGGGTTTCCTCTCCTTGTCACGATGGCCACCACAGACTCACAGGCAGTTGCTCCATTTGGTGCCCGGTTCCTCCAGTCTTTGTGGATCAGCCCTGCCTCGACTATCTTCAGGACGTCCAGTGGCAACGCCAGCGCCACAATGTCTGCTGGAAGGCCATCGATCACGGCACGTGCCTGAACTCCGCTGCCTGCAAAACTCAGCCGAAAACGCACTTCCCTGCCAGTCTTCTCCTTGTAGTACTGGCGGAACTTGCGTGTGATCTGACTGTATGCCATTCGTGTAACAGCAAAAGAGCAGAGGGTCAGCACGATCGGCGGACCAGGCTTTCGCGAGGATTGCTTGTCATCGTCACCTGCAAGGTGTAAAGCACACTTGTTCAAAGGTGAAATTCTATCATTATTTATGATTTGAATGAATTACTATAGTTGAATGAATTATTGTATTTCAATGAATTGTTTTTTATTGAAAATTCGCCAGGTTTGCATCAACCCAGTCTGGTGGTACTGAACATCTTTTGCCATAACGTCATGGTGTTAGTAAATAGCTTAACCCATTGAACTGATTCCTTCAAACACTGATTTCGAATGGCAATCCACAAAAGGACTTCCATGAGTACGTCTTGTGATCTTGCCAATCCTTTGGATCCCCAGCCAACAATGCTGATCCAGCATACCTGCCTCAGCGAGCAGATACTGTGGCTGTGGATCCTGTGGAGACCATGACCCATCCCCGTGGCCTCCGCCAGAGGAGGACCCCCCTGTGCCGCCACCACCAGGACCGCCTGAGCCAATTCCCAAGTTTAGAGTAGGGGCAGCCGCCAGCCATTTATACCCAGGATGGGGGGCAAACTCTGACGGGCAGTGGCTGGCTAAACTATGGTGTTGCCTCCACACGATGCCATCATCTGTTGATGCCTGGGGCACAGGAAACAGATGAGGTTACAAGGCTGCAGGCAGTGATTGGCTATTCTGAACACTTTAATTATGGTGTGCTGGTCTCCAAGAAATGACAATCAGAATTGCTGCAATTTTCTAATGTCGCATTGAGGTTACAGAACAAAAGTTGCAGATTCCAAATAAAGATTACAAGTGGAGTGGAGCCAATCAATCATCTAGGACAATTGTGCTCAAAGCACTTGCAGGTATCCAGCCCAAGTCTACCTGCAGACTCTTCACACCACCAATGTGGCACTTGGAAGTCAGCAGTTGAGAATTGGGTGCTTCTCAATTGTTGAATATTGGTGAGCCGGATACTGGTACAGAGATTTGAACACCCGATGTACAGATTGATGGACAATTGGTTTGTTTTAATGATAAAGCTCAGGGCAAACAAGAAAGCCTGCATTATGAGGAGTTGGCTGTGTGCAGGCCATGAGCTTTGCCTCATGCCCTCACAGCAGCCTGTATCCCACGCTCAAAACCTGGTAATGTACTGTTTGGAGGCCGCCAATAGAACTGCTGGTCAAATCCACCTCACCGTCTTGAACACTCCAAAGTATGACGCATCTTGTTCCAGAAATTCATATATCAGCTTGACCCCACCTATGGGCAAGTTCAACATGTGGGTACTTATTCCTTTCCTTTGAAGAATCCTAGACTATTACCCCTAAAACTCTCCACAGGCTTCTCTCTTGCAACTGTCATTACTGCTGTGCATAGAGCACATACCATACCCCTTACGAAAAGGACAAACGTGGACACAATTGGATGCAATGCATGGAGACCCCACATTGAACCCCGTGTAGACCCTATACACTGTGTCCATTTGCATTCATCTGTATAGTGGACACAACTGCACTCTTAGTGCTTGTTGCTTCATGTGACCAACAGGGTTTGCTTGTGCTGCTCCCATTGGACACCCAGATTCTGTCCATGCTCCTGTGACCCACCAGTAAACTGGAGAACAATAGACACTACAGGCCCCCGTTATGCCAGTGCAATCAAAACTACTTGCTCGACTCTGGAATATCAAACAGCAGCACTTTCTGTGGCACATTTTCTGATGTGCCTTTTGAAATTTTGTGGTGTTCATCAAGTGCATGCAATAGTTCAGTGGCATCGGACCCCAGGTTACTGCTTGGCATGCTGGGGAGGGACAGCCGTGCTGCCCCACTGCCTACTGATGTTTCTTTGTACACATTCTGTACAATGGCTGCATTGCTAAGCATGTGCATGTCAAAATGTTGGAATTCCTCCCTGTCAGCTTGGGAACCTCAAGAGCAGCAAACACATAGAAAAGTGTGCAACAATATGCATTCTATTCCTGGGCATCTCCAAGATGACCAGTCATCCAACTTCACCTGATTGAATGGGCGACACTGATACTGCAGAAATAGTTTCATTCCATCGCACATTAAAAAACGATGTCCTGAACCGCCGTCAAGAAATCCAGCTACATGCAAAGCATCTCGTCCAACCTGAGTGGTCTAGTTTACGAAGTAGATTCCCACTTGCATCCAACACGCGCACGGTGCAGACTGCCCCCACAACTCACCTTCCAGAATCTCCTGGCTTGCCTCAGCATCCTGGCAGGCATCCGGCGACACAGGTGAGCCTAGGGGGGCAATGGTTTGAGGAATGCGATGCAGAAGGATCATAGATTTCCTGGGGATGTGTGTGTTACCAGAAGTGCGGGAGTTTGTAAGGCTCCCCATGCACCATGCGCACCACAAGAGGGTCTGTGGGCATCAGAAACGGACAGGTGTGTCAGGTCATGCGCTTGTTGGCTGTCAACTAGGAGAGGCAGCATATCAAGCACCTGCACGAAGAGAATTTTGAAGGGCAGCAATACAGAAAACGCACAAGGAGAGCTTCAAAGAGCCCTTGGTCAATCCCCCAACTGCACAAAAGAGAAGCGTAAAGACCACTTCACAAAGAGAGCTTTTGAAGAATATCAGTCCAATCAACCATTTGCGACAAGACAATTTCAAGAGGACCCGCCCCAGCCAACCAACTGTGCAAATAGAAGAATAGAAGATTACTTGCACAATCGACCAATTGCACGTAAATAACTATGAAGACCCCTTGCCCAAACAACGAATTCAACGAACAGCTCCCACCCATCCAACTAATTGCAGATGCAGAATTTTGAAGTGAACCCACCCAGTCAACAAACTGCACCATAACTGATTCAAGAGCAGCCACGCTTTCCACAGCGGTAATTCAAGATTGTCGCATGCCCGTCCCAGGTGTCGCCCCAGCGGCCTCGGAACATTTCAGCCTTTCACCAACTCCGCACATGGCTATTCGGTCGACGTTCGTCGGTGCAAGTGAGCGAAACGCAACCGCACCGCGAAGATTCATCCTCTAGAGCCCATTCTCTGTACCACAACCCCTGCAATCCTTGCTGCAGCCCACTTCATCAACAACCGGAGGAGCTCATCAACAATCAAACCGCCAGGGCGCAGAATTGCGACCTTCCGCCATCCAAGTCCGCCAATTCTCCAGCAAACGTCGCAACGCTGGCGGCCAACGTCGTCGCACCACCCTGGCGAAATCCTTCTTCAACTGATCGCGTCTAGATCCTGGGCGCGCGTCCTGACGCCCCCCCTCGTCACCTGGCGCTCCGCCGACGGCCATCATCTCCAGGCCGCGCAGCTGGTCGCGCATGCAGCGCCTGGACCGCCCGCCTCGCCTCAGGCGTCTTCCCGAGGACCAAGACACGCGGAAGGACGGCGGCAGCGGCAGGCACGCGCCGGGAGCCGCGGCCTGCGCCGCCGGGGTCGTTGGGGACCCGGACGCCATGGCAACGCTGTGGCATCCTCGATTTACCTCCGTTCTTAAAGGCCCAAACCAGGTTCTTATGTTTCAAGATTAAACTTTAGTGTTAGGTTTACCCTTAATTCTTAGGCTACAAGCCTAGAAACTTGCAAGACCTTGACGTCCTTCACAACCGGAAATGAAGTGCAGAAAAGCGTACGTGCTCCACGCGTATGGGCTTGGTGGAACCCTTTGGATTTTCTTTCCTTTATTCTGAATATTACGTCACCTTTCGGTGTCGGGGTGCCTCCCCCGTCTTGTCACAAGATATGCGGGCCTTTTGCCACGTGGCGAAAAATTGCAAGGCTGCGTTTTGCTTTCCGCTGATTTGCACCAGGTCGAGCGTCCGCACGGCCAGACTGGGTCGAAACTCAATTTGGGCTCGGCGTTCCCTCCAATGAGTGCGGACCAGGTTGAACTTGACTGGATCAAACCAGTTTTCCCAAGAGAATAGACGGTTGGGCGACCCAGCGACACTGTCGCCAAGCCTCGACTTGCGCACGCTGCCATACACCCGCGTCGGACACGATTGGACTAGGGAAGACACTGTGTCGATTTTGTACACTTAGCGTCAAATTGATGTTAAGGAGGAGGGGGCCGGGGGGCAGCCATAGAAGCTGAGAGGTAACGTAATCGCATTAAATTCAAAAGAAGGTGGAAAGAATCAAAAAACGCCGTTGACCAGCAGCAAATAGCCCACGAATTGTTGCAGAACCTCCCTCAAATTTTCAATCATCCAGGTAGTGTTTAGAATGGATCAATTTTCAGGCTTTTGGCCTGCTCCCATCGCCTGTCATGATTTTTGGCATCCCTTTTTTCAAATCACCGCAATCGCTACAATTTTTGTCCTCTTTCTTCCCTGAAACCTATTATGAAGTTACGTGGCATTGTTAGGTAATGTTGATGAGTCCTCCTGGCATCAAATTAAGGATTGACGTCAAGGAAGGAGGGGGGAAGGTTTTCTTGGCTTAACGCCAATTCGACACTAAGCGTACAAAAATGAAAACAGCGTTTTCCTTTAATGCAAGGGGACTCCCCCAGGAGAATATATTAGTCCCTCCGTCCTTTCCATGAAAACCCCTTCATCTTCCGCTGACAAACCAACGCGGGTCAGTGGGTAAGTGTTTTTTAGGGTTGAGGGTGTCGAAACAAGAAAGGGGTCCTCACGGAAAAGATGGAGCCACTAATTTCGTGCCGTTCCGCCTGCATTAACCCCATCAAAACGCACATCAAGCCGCCAACGTTGGAGCCCTTTGGCCCAGCCGCGCCCACCCACCCACCCCGCGCCCGTCATGCGCCCCTGCCCTGCCTCCCCTCCCGCGCGGCCCAGAAGTTGGAAATTCTCCCCGGCACTCTGAACCGCGGCTGGAAGGTGCCCCAAGGAAAAGCCGCCCGGTTTTCGTGGGAATCCCTTTACCCTAGGCTGCGTCCCACCCCGGCCACCCCAGGCCACGTTCTTGGGCCCCCGAGGCCTTTCCCCCAACCCACACCTCTTTTTGTGCAACAGAAAGTGAGCCATTCAGGCCGCTTGGCTGGGACCGGTGGGGGGGCGCGGCGCCCGGGCGGGGATGGCGTCTTCGTGGAGCCGCCGGGGCCCGGGCGGCCGGCCGACCCGGCCGGTGGTGAGCGTGCGCGACGCGGCCAGCTGGCTGCGGGACTACCTCACGGCCATCAAGCACGGCCAGTTCCACCCCTTCACGCCCATCGAGCGCAAAACGCGGGAGGCGACGAGGAACGAGGCGTGGTACGCGCCCCCCCCCCCACACCCTCCCCGTCCCACGAATGTCGGGGCCACCGACTTGTGGCATCGCATCGCCGGCTGCCTGCTCGCCATGGCTGGCAACAGTGGCGCGGGGCGGGGCGCGGGAATGCTTCTTCGATCGATTTCCTCTCCCCTGGCGCCAGCGGGGAGGGCGCCCGCCCTGGGCGCCAATCGGCGCCACGTTGGGCGTGTCGGCGGGGGGCGCCTGGCGTGCTGCTCTTGGCTGCGGCCCGCCCACTCACTCGATCGCGTCGCCGCGCGACAGGGGTCCCACCGGCACCTTGCTCAACGAGCTGGCGGAGGCGAGCGGCCAGTCGGATTACTGCCAAATCATCTACGTGAGCCCCCCCCCTCCCCCTCTCCCCTCTCTCTCTCCCCATTCCCTCATCTCGGCGTCTGGGAGAGCGCAGGCGCCACCCCCCGGCTTGCAGCCCCGCATCCTCCTGGACTGCGGCAGCGTCGATCGCCTGTTCCTGGGAGGCCCCGGACCTTGTGCCAGTTTTTCGTTCTTCAGTTCCGGCCCTTGAGTGCTCATCGCGGGCGCCATTCCGGTGGGTCGGGATCCTGGGGTCTGGGCCAATCCGCCCACCCCAATCTCCACCCCCGCCGCAGTGTCCCGCCGGGATTTTGGTGTCCTGAGGATGGCCTGCAGGCGCGGCAGCCCGCTGATTGGCTGCTTGTGCGGGCGTTCGCTTCTTTTGCCCGAATCTGAGTTTTGCGCCTTGCGGCACAGGCTGTTCTGGAGGCGCGGCTGAATTACCCCCCGGAGAAATGGCGCAACGTTTACAAGGTTGGTTGCGGGTTGCTGCCACCAGACTTGAGGTGCACGTGCTGTGCCGTTTCTTTGATGGTGGGACAGGCCAGAGCACTGCCTGTGCCCCTCGGAGGGGGTGCATGTGCCGTTGGACGCCTGTTGGTCAGCCCCGCTTTTGGCAGTGTTTGGAGGGCTTTTCACCAACTCGGGCTTCTGTTTGCGACGCCAGGGGCTCCAGGTGCTGGAGTTTCTGATCAAGCGTGGCAGTGATGAGTGCGTCATGCTGGCACAAGCGGATCTCAGGCCATACGTCCAGAATGTCAAGAATTTCGACTACATTGGCCCCGATGGCAGAGACTATGGAATAAACGTCCGTGTCAGGTGAGGTGCAGCTATTGCTTGTGCCCACGATAGCTGTGCAATACCTTGTTCCAGTCGTGCTCTGCTGCGGACGTTGCTTGCTGAGGTTCTTGGTGCTTCTGGCGCACTTTGGAGCAGGATAGGACACCAGGATCTTGGAGTTGCAATTCATGTGGTTCGTTCTTAACCATGTGCATATGTGGCCACGCAGCTGGCTGTGCAGCTGATGCGAAGCCGGTCGCAACGTTCGATGTGGTCTTTGGGTGTCCCAAGCACGAATTGTGTGAATTCTTTGCTTGGAGCCCTGGATAGTCAAGTGTTCAGATAACCATCAGAACTGGCCTGTCACTGCGCTTTGTTGCCTTGAAGACACATGGGCAGTGCTCTAACGCTTTAGGACACGCAGTCGAACGACTGACAAATTTGCCAGTTCAGGTCCACTGGGCTGGTGGCGATGAGCGTGTCTGTGTGGGTTGCAGGGCCGATGCCATCGTGAGGCTCCTGGACAGTGAACAAGAGCTGAAGCAGGAGCGCGCCCAGCTCCAGCGGCGGGCGAAGCAGTTCAAGGGCTTCTCAAGGGAAGACATGGAAAACAACGAAGTCTTGGGGGACCTGGCTCCCCGTTCCAACAGCTGGGTGAGTGCAAAAGTGGTGTTGGAAGCCTGGGTGAGTGGTTTGTGCTGACTTGCACCTTGCTGCGCACCAGGCACTCTGTTGATCGTCGGCAACTCTGGTTGTGTCCCATTGCAACATCATGAACGTTTACGGATTGCAGTTGTCCGAATGCCAAGGGAAACGAAGCCTGTGCACATGGCAGGCAGCGACAAGTGCAGAAAGATCCAGCCACTGTTCGGTTCCTCAGCTTCATCGTTGCACGCACCAAATGTTACAATAACATCGATGGCAGGTATCAAAATGAGTTTGCTTTTTCACTTTGTTTGTTATGCTGCGATGTGCTAGGCTGAGTTTGGACCTGGGTAGGCAGGCACATCTGGACATGGCAGGTATATTGGGCTATGGAGCCTTGCTTATTGGTGGCATAACATGGTGACGAAATACTCTGAAAGATAGACTATCACTGGCTGTGATAGCAAGACGATTTTAGGGTTGGGAGCATGATGGTATGAGACTCTGTGCTGGGCTGCGTGTTTATGAAAAAAGAGATGAAGCATTGGGGAAGTTCAAACAGGAATGGGTGGGTGCGATGACAGGCTGGAAGCACGAGAAACGACGATGGTGCAGCCCATGAGCACTCCAATTTCGATGAAGAAGTGCATGGGCAGGTTGAGATGGCCAAGCACAAACGTGCTGGTGAGATGAAGGGGGTGTCTGAAGCGGAGAACAAGAAGCTGCTGCGGCTCTTGAAGGTGCAGCTGGCCAACAAGGGCAACCGGCGATGCGCCGATTGCTTGGGCTCTGAACGCCCAAGCTGGGCGAGCATCAACTGCGGTGTCTTTCTGTGCATGAAGTGTGCAGGAATCCACAGAGGCTTGGGAGTGCACGTGTCACAGGTACTGGCACCCCTGGGGAGTGGGCTGGCAATCAGTGCTTAAAGCACGGTGCCCAAACTAGCTGCAGCTTGGTGTTGAACAGTTTGGTAGTAAAGAGGCACCTTGGTGGCCTGGTGGTACTGTGTCGCCAGTGTTATTGTCAGCTCTAGAAAGCACATCTGGCTATGTGGAATTCGATGTGCTCCATGCATGTAGCCCATGGTTTGCTGCCTTTGCCCATAAATGCGGGCCAGCACTTTGGAAGGGGATGTCAATCCGATTTCACAAGGGTTCAAGACGAAGAGCCTACTGTTCCTCTGTCTTGTGCACGCATTCTGTCCACAGTGCGTAATCTTATCACCTAGTTGCCCCAGCAGTGTTTTGAAGGTTGCGTGTGCTTCCCTTGGAATGACAAGGCTTCAAGCTCAGCAAGCGCCTTTCAAAATGCAGAGAGGGCCGTCTAATTCGGCATGAAATACACATCACTTGTGGTGGGCTTTGCCTAAACTTCGGGTGCTGATGGGCAGAGATATTGTCAGTTGTTCCGATTCGCTAGTTTGGGGTTGCTGCATGCAGTGCTCAAAATGCGGCACTGGTGGATTGGCTACCAGTTTTCAGCATTGCGCCTGCACTACAAAATGGACACTGGCAAAAGACACCTCACAGGTTGTGAAGGATGCGTAAACCACCAAATGGTGCTTCCTCTAGGCTATGGGAGTGTCTCCTTGACAATGGATTCTTGGTCTTCATGTCAGTGCTGTGGCTGCCTCACAGGTCCGATCATGCACACTAGATACTTGGCTTCCTGAGCAAGTGAAGTTCATGTCACAGACCGGCAATCGCATTGCCAACAGTTACTGGGAGGTGAGTGGACTTGATGACACTGGGAATGAAGCATGTGCGTATAAAGTGCCGTGCATGTGTGCATGGGTGCACATGCATGCAACGATGTGCCAATGCTGGGATCGCATAGGGGGACGAAGTGCGGATGTGCTCTTGTTGCAGATTCACTGTCAGCAGTCGTCTTGGCTTGTGATGATTGCTCTTGTTGTCTCAGCTGAGCCCCAGACTATGGGGACTGCGGACACATCTTGGTCATGCTAATCTGAGGCCCAGTTTCAGTATTCTTTGCTGGTTTTGTCTAGAGGTGGGGTAGGTGTTTGCGCACTGTGGCTTACAAGTTGTGATTCGCATCAACAGTGCCTTGTAGCATCTCTGCAGATCGCTAGCCCCTTGCTCCTTGTTGTTCTGAATGTGCCTTTATGTCAATCAGCACTACCTCAAAGTGCGAGTCTGCTCACATCAAAACTTAGCAGATCTGCACCTGTTGGTCTGTGCCAGAGCCTGTCCCCTTGTCCAATTGTGTGTCCGTGTTCTCTTTTGTCACCACCATCGCAGCTGCTTCCATATTCATGCCACCACAAAGTCAGACCAACATGGGATGGCCTTCTGCCAATAGATGGCACACAGCACTTTGCCCAATCACTTTGTGGTGGATGTGAACAGGGTAGTCCAGAAGTGGATTTGTAGTATTATGGTACTGTACTTCTGCACTGTATTGAGTTATAGTGAATCAAGTGTCCTGACTATCCTGCCATGGGGCACCGGTTGGCCTGCAGGCGAAGCTGCCCCCGAACCTGAAGCCTGGACCCGATGACCCAAATTTGGGAAGGTTTATTCGGAGGAAGTATGAGAACAGGGAGTGGGCAGACGGCCCTTGGCCTCCGCCCAGAGACTCCTCCTCCCAAAATGAAAACACCCTGGCCGAGGCCTCATCCGCCTCGAGCACTTCTGGCACGGCAAGGCCTGCGGGGCTTCGCATCGCGAAACACCCATCGATGAGGTCCACAAAGCCACCATTGGGGGTGGCCAGGCAGTGGGAAGGGACCGCAGACAGCCCATTCGAGGCGGCAGCAGACTGGAGCTCAGCGGCTGGAGGCCACAGCGACTGGGTGGGTGAAGTCTATGCAGCGGAGTCCACTTGCACATTTACGGCAAAGGTCTGCTGCCAAGCCCTGCCAAGCGATGGCAGGTGTACGTTCCGTTTTGGAGAGTGTTTGTTCATCTCTGGATAATCCAAAGAACCAAAAGGAAATTGAAGTGAGCCAGGGTAGTTACCTAGCCAGGCCCGCAGTTTTTCACTGGCATTGTGGTGAAGATGACAGTTATTACAGTTCACCCCAAAGTATTATCGAAGCTGTGCCCTGGTTTTCAGAACGTGCTTTGGCAGATGCAGCCTTCCCCTCTGATGGTTAGCAACGAATTAGTGGGCGCATTGACTGCTGGTTGTCATGGCGCTTGCCTGTGATAGTAGAATGTTGCCCCCAAAGAATGGTGCAGCAGCTTGCATCTCCTCACTCCTTCGGTGGATGGGATCCCTGTCCTCCATTGTTTGTGGCAGCATTTGGGCCAAGGACACCAGTTCTTGACCTGAAGATTGACGGAAGGGCGACCTGAAAGTAGACTGAAATTCAGCCCCCTTGACATTGTGGAAAATTGGTGGAAGCATTTTGCCAGCATAGCATCCTCCAGAGCTTCCACTGGTGTGGCAGTTGGCCACAGAATCGTAGGATATTTGAAATTGCATATGCTGTACAGTATGTAGCAGTGTGGAATGCCATTTACCTTCTTGCACAGAATTGTGCCTTTGTGCCTAAATGGGCCCATGTGAGTCGAAGGCTTTGGTTGCATTGGCTTGCATCTTGCGCACTGCAGTGTTCTGTCCATGTGTGTGGCATGTTGCTGCCGTCTGACGTGCCACCACCCTTGTTTCTGTCCCACCAAAAGTCCATTCCTTTGCCAGGGTTAGCACTCAGGACTGTTCTTTTTGCTCTTCTAGGCTTGCCTGTGTTTATGCCCATTTGTTTTCCACGTCTCTTCTTGCCATAAATGGTGCATCAGCGCATGTTGTGCTTGGTTGCCCTCCAACATGTTCTCAACCCAGACACCATCTGGTTCGTATCATATGTGTGGTCATTTCAGCCAGAGAGTAAGACCTACACCTGCCAACCCACATGGATTAGGTGAGACCTATCCTCCTGCAGCACTATGTACCAGCACGTTTATTTCTGTTCAAATCTCTATGCAGGCTGCCAGCGCGAATGCAGATCAGCAGGCTCCCATGTCGTCATTGGCTATGAACCCCTTTGCTGGCGGGCAAGGGGCAACGATGCCCCGCACCATCTCCTACCCGAATGAAGACTTGATGCACTTTGGCGACAGTGGTGATTTCGGGTCCTATGCCAGTCAGGCTGCTTCCCAGCAACAGCTGCCTCAAGGAACCGCGCAACCACGGGTGCAGCTGATGGATATGCTGTACGAGTCAGGGAGGTGGGTGGAAGAACACAAATGGCCAGGGAACTTGTAGGGGCAGTGAACTTGTAGCGGCTATGATTCAGCTTTTGCATTTCTTAACACATGTTAACATCTGTTAACATATTAGTGGCCTTTCATGTCGCGTTTGAATATCAACGTACTCCACTTTCGGGATTTTCGACTCTGCACCCATCCTAGCTGCTGAGATGTGGGCATTGCGGTGCTTTGAATAAAGTGCAAGGTAATGGTGCTCCTGGTGTGCTGTTAGCCAGGGTTTGGTGTCCAGTATGTATTGTTTGAGTGTTGTTTCCTTTGGCATGTGTGTTTTGCTGAGGTTGCGTCTGAATTCCTATTGTTCCTGTGCACCCATCTTCGACCTTGCCACAAGGGACCTCTTCAGCAAGCGTTCTATTGGTCGCTTGCAAATGCATGTTGCCTTGCAGCCTCCGCCACTAAAATTCCTTGCTTGTCTGGGTGCCCTTGCTTACATTATCTGGCGCTCACATCGCACCTACAGGCACACACAGGTAGTCATAGGTTTCCTGTCCAGGAAGTCTTTCGCCTTCTTTATTCCCTTGTGAGTTCAGTGCCGTCAACTGGGCTTGCCCTTCTTAAAATCTTTGCTGTTCGACTACTTTGTTTTGGGGTTGTTATGGCCATCAAAAGATGCGCACACCATCACAAGAAGACGATGGACTAACAGGATGCCTTTTCACACAGGGGTGGCAGGCAGCGTGGATTCACAGAGCCCCTGGAGGGGGTGATCAGGACCACAGAACTGAGGATCGAGGATGACGATGTCATTCACACCACTGAGCTCATTCTGGACGACCTTGATGCGGGAATGGCAAAGCCCGCACTGTCGAGCGCAGACGGCATCCTGCAGTCAACCTCAGACTACCCAGAGTTCTCAAGCTTCCCCTGGCTGGAGTCGGACATGAAGGGTGCATTCTCATCGTCGCTGGACAGGGGCCCTCAATCTGCAGGGATCAATGCGGGACAGAACCAGGACCTGCACAGCGGCAGCAGAGCCCATGCCTCTGGATCCGTGACCCCCGACTCGGACACGCCCCATGTGTCAGTCATCATCACCGTCAACAACAAACGTGGCCGGGCCGGATCAGCTCCGGTACCTGCAGCCCAGCCTACACAAGCCACTGCCCCAACGTGTGCCCACCAGAGCATGCTGCCAGTGAACAGCGCTCAACCGTCCATGCCGGCCTACCAGTCAGACGTCCCGTCACCCCCGCTGCCCTCCGCGGCTGCGCCCACATCTGCACGGGACCCATTGGATGAGCTGTCGTCGACCATGCACACCGACCTGATGGATGCGCCAGTGCAGCTGTCGTGGGGATCAAGCAGAGGGGGCACAGTGCCACAGGCTCATTCCACCAACCCATTTGCGGGCCCCCCGCCTGTGGACCCCTCCTCCATTCCCAAGGGAAACCCGTGGGGCCAGCCAGCACCCCTGGCTTCGCCCTCCCCTGTGTACAGCAGTGCAGATCCATATTTCATGGGCAGCCAGGTAGCCGCCCCACAAGGGGTGGTGATGGGAGTCGCTGCCAGCAGGGGAAGGGAGGACGGAGCTTACATGCCAGATCGGATGGCTGGGGTGCAGTCTTCTCACACCCAGGCGCCCTTTCAGCAGGCTGCTGAGTTTGGGCAGCCTTCCTCTGGCTCGTTCAATCCCCAGGGCGGCGCCGTGTATGCCTGGAGCTCGGGACCTGCCAGGTACGGCGCGGGGCAGGTGGGCGGCCAGCACGGGAGGCGATCCTCAGGGGCGGGTGCGGGTGGGTCGAGCGGGGGTGCGTCTGATGAGCTGGAGAGAATGATGTACTCGCAGGTCGAGGGGCTGTCGATGCAGGGCGCCAATGTGGGGACCAGGGCTTGCTTTTCGCCCCAGAAGAGGATGAGCATGGCAGAGATGAGGAGTTACCGAGTCGGGGCCACGGGCTCCTCAGGTTCTGGCTGACCCTGTCCAGCACAGGCCTGGATTCTTTCTATTTGGCCTTTTTCTTGTCGCTGGGAAGTTAGGAGACCTCAATAAGCACTGCAGGGGTGGGGCGGGATCGCACGACTGGGCTGCTGTGTGCAAATGGGTTTTTGTGTTAGGGCATGCATTGACGAGGCATCCATTATCTGGGATTGTGCTACTCCTGTCGTTAAGATTGTTCATAGAGGCGAGGTCAGGACGGGGCAAGGCAGGGAGTAGGAAAGAGCGGAGGGAATTTTTTCATCAGCGGGGAAGAGGCAAGGCTAGTGGTTGGGCACAACAACGCTTTGAATGAGGTTTGTGGGGGCGATGGGCGGTGTTGCTGGGTTGCCTGTGAGCACTGATGAGCATTGATGGCCGTGAGCGAACAGTCAGCGAATGGCTGTTGAACCTTTGGGAGCTTTCCCCCATAATGCGTTACACGAGTGTTTGGAAATAGCATGGTTGCCCGAGTAGAGGACACGCGTTTAGAAGAAAGCAGCTCTGTGAAGGCCCTGGTCAGCAGTAAGTGCTGGTCAGACCGTGCATAACTTCTGGCGCACTGCGCCTGGGCATAAAGCGTGCCAATATGAATCCTGCCTTGTCGAAAGGGCTGTCGACGGCGCTGTTTCTTGGGGCCCAGGCGCTACTTTTGTGTCTCACGGTGCTGGTTGCTAAGGGGCACTGGGGAGGGACATGCCATGGTACCGCAGCACGCAAGAAAAGCACCATGCACATTCACATGCAGAAGGGCCTGTGCTCGCGCCCCGCTTCTCGCATGTGGCCATTTAGGTTCTCTTCCCGAAGGCGTGCGCCCTCAGTTCACGTTTCTCAGCCGCTCGTGTTCAGTTGGTGGCGGTGGAAATTTGGCAAACACGGGGGCAACGTTGCCCAATGCAACTTCAGCGCTTTGGGTCTGTCGTTCCAATGAACGATTACCTAACCTGAGCACATATGTGCCTGTTCAAGAAGTGCAGTGAAAACGGAACAAGGGAACTGTGTGCCATCGCAGAAAATGGCTTTGAAGTACTGCGACATATGCAACCCTTGCGCACAGTAATGTAACGCTTGGCTTTTTTTCGGAGAAATTCATAAATATTTATTAAGATACGCGGCAAAAACCGTAACGATGAATTTTTCCAATGCGGAAGGGGCGAATGCTTTTCGATATTTGCTGCAAAAACAAATAATTCTCCACGCCAGTGGGTTGTGTGGGTGCCAGTGGCATACAATTACTGGTTGCACCAAATCGGTGACTTTCTGCACCAAGTCTGACTGCTTTGCACCAGATCCCTCCAAACCTAACCTAACCTTAGCCCTAAACCTAAACCTGAGGTGAGAACCTAGCGTGCACGTGATTTGGTGCAAGCAGTCACCGATTTGGTGCAAGCAGTATTATTATTTGCACAGGCCCAGGCCTCCAGCTTCTCGCCAGCTTTCCCGCTTTCGGCCCCCGGCTGCGGCGCAACTCCCCTTGCCGCAGCCAGCCGTCAGACTCACAGCACAGGACACCGCTGCAGAGGCAGCGGACGCAGCGATTTGCTCACCGCACAAAGATTGCCCTCTGGCGCGGGGCGTCCAGCCGCCTCTCGCGGGCGCTGGGGAGGGCGGCGTGGAGGGCCATTTCGGGCGCCGACCGCAAGTGGGTGGATTCGCTGATTGGGAGATGCGGCGTGTGGGGGATTTGGGGCCGTGTCGCGCAAGCGTGTCGTCTCTGGCGTTACTGGACAATGGGCATCCCTTGGGCGATCGATCGTCGCCGGGGCCTTCGTTCGGGACGTCGTGGGCGCAATTTGGGGCAGGGTGTTGGCTGGGGCGTTGTTGGGAACGTGTGTGTGCGGAGATGTGGAAACTGCTGAACTTGAGGAAGGTGGCAGCAACCGGTGGAAATGTTTGGAATCATGGCTGCTGATGCGTCCTTGCTGCAAGGGCCATGGATTGCCGCTCTTGGGCACATTTTCTAAACGGATTTCGACAGACACCCGTGGTAATATTCACACCGTTACAGTTGGTTCCTAAATGCTCCGTCCATATTCAAAGAGGTGGCTGGGGAGTTAGCAAATAGGTTAATAGGAACAAATGAATGAACATATCCAAAAGAAGAGCTTAGAAAAGAGCGCGAAATTATGACCCACTGGTCATGTCACGTGTCTCAACGGAACTCCCAGAGTCAGACAGGGTCAGGTTTCTGGCAGCCTACACATGGCCTCACCATGCTTGGCCGAAACACACCAAGCCTCATGTCATCAGAGCGTGCAAGTACACAGGTCCAGAGGTAGCAAAAATAGCCAAATAAGAAGAACCAGGCGGCAAGAAAGCTGGCACCCCAAGTAAGAGAAGGCCAGCTGCATGCTGTTTTGCATTCCGAATGCCATAATGGTTGCACTGTATATGGAAGGTAGAGTAACTGTGTGCCCCTGGATGGACGGGCAGATGTGGATGAGGGTCGGCTTGGTTGCCCCGCTCTGTGCCAACAAACCATTTGCGATGACACTGAATCAGCAGTGGCTGCCATTGTGTTCTGCATTTGTGAGCAGCATGGCTGAAGATGCAGACAGTGGGCTGATCAGGGAAGGCAAAGCGGCCATCCTGCAGCATGGAAATGAAGTTTTCTATAACAAGGCACAGGTCAGAGTTTTTGGCTTTTTCGAGTGATGTGCTGTCATCTTAAGCTATAGCTGGGGTTCGGCTCAGATGGCCTTTGCCTCCTTAGTCCAAAAGCAATGGCCTCGCACGTTTCAGATAGAATTGGGTATGAATTCCACAATACTTGGCTGCCGCTGAGGTGTTATCATGTTTGGCAGACTTGAAACGAGATTTTCAGAATGTTTTAGGCTCGACAGGAGGCAGGTTGTTCTGATCACTGGTGGTATGGACCAGTGCGGTGGACATGAGCATTGTCCTCTGTCTGATGCACTGCAATTTGCACACTCTGATGTCCTCACTAGGATTAGTGAGAAAGTGTGTCTCTTGTTCATTTTGTTTGCAGTGTATTTTCTGTCGTTGGTGGCCTGCGAGACCTGAAATTTATGGGAAAACGTTTCATATGCTTTGCTCTTTTGTTTGGCCAGGTAATTTTATTATCACACTCATTAAGTACTACCTCTAATATTGCAAACACATTAGTAAAATGACATTTGTTACATCTTATTGTTTTTTTAGGTGTTGTGTAACAGTGCCCAATGTCGTGTGACAGGTCAAGGGAAGTGGTCAGTCCCTTTTTTTCAAATGCGGTCAATTAGGACTGTCCAGGATATGTTGGTTGCCGATCAGCACAACGCAGTGTGAAGCAGAACTCGAATGTTCTTGGTTTTCTGTAGATTCTTTTCAACTCAAGAGCAAATACTGGTTAGAGAGAAGGTATCCTTAAAGAGGGTTCCATTGGCATTCAGGGTCGAGTTTATTGTCATGTTCCTGGCGATGGTGTTCCAAAATACATGCTGGTCCGATTTTCCTTAAACACAAAGGCAGCCTCAGCATTCACCACCGCCAATGTGCCAAAGTTGTTCTTTTGCGATGCATACAAAAATGCACACAGCTGAGTTGCAAGCACATGGACCTCACCTCCACAGAAGGTCCTGACCAATTGAAACAGTTCTTGGTGTGAACATGACTGTGTGTTATTGCAGTTCCAAAACTATGACCTCAATGAATTTGGATGGGGCAGGATCAGGCAAAGCAACTGGCATGTTGAGAGCATGTGTCCAATTGGTCAGCACAGCTTCCATCGGAAGGCTGCATCGTGTATGTGTTTGTGTTGGAATTATGAATTACCAAGAGCAATTTTTGTAGATGGTTTGATCGCCACCAGCGATGTCATTTAAGATGGTGCTGTGTCCATCCCAACATCCCAGATTCAGGTCCGATCCCACCGTCTCGTTGCGTGCAACGTGTCTTGAGTTGTATGCAGGTAAGTGACAATTTTTGTGGCTGTGAAGGTCATCAACAGGGACCTGTCCATCGCTGTGCTAAAGTACTTTGCGGAACAGAGGGAGGCAGAGATAGCCAGCGGCAAGCTCAACCTGAACAAGCGAAAAAGGCTTGACAAGCAGAGACAGGCAGTGCCGATCTCCCCTCCTGTCGAAGATGTAGGACAGTTGTGCAGTGTGTGGTGTCCACACACTGTGGACTTTTGTGGGACATATCTTGTGGAATGCGTTTAGCACAGCATCTTCGTTGTATAAATTCAGCATACAGCGAGGATGCAGCAGTTGGAGCCCCATGAAACGAAATTCCTGCCCACCTTAGCATGAGGCTGAGCAGAGCAGTCTGTATCAAATCATAATTGCGTTTCTTTTTTTTCGTCACCACCAGTTTTCAGTCTACCCACCCAGAAGACACTGCAACAGTCAAGCTGTTGAGATGATGTGTGACAATTAAGACACAATTCTGCTCCACAGACATGTAGCGAGTGCATGAAGTGAGTGGCTAAGGGTGGCAAAGTGGGGGCAACATTGAAAATTCCAACCTCCTGTTTCAGCATTGAGCGCCCCCTACCTGGATGTCATGCTTTTCCTGTTGTACTTGGAGATAAGCCTTGTGCTACTCATACACAGGTATTTTTCTCCACAGTGCAGAATTCAGATTCCACAAACAGCATGAAAGGGAATCCCAAGAACTTTGTTTATGGCAGGATAGGCTGGGAGGGGCCATGCTCTCATTGCTGTCAGGAATTGATGTTGTTGAGAGTCACAGCTACCCCATTTCTCCATTCCTGATAATATTTGCTTGCTGTCCAGACTGTGAAAGGCCTCAAGGTGCTGGAAGGGCTGGCAGCATCTGGGCTGAGAGCCGTTCGCTATGCACTGGAGGTTAGTGGCAAAGCAACGGGGATGGATGTGCCCAAACTCATGCTGTTTTGCTTGAGACATTGATTTGTCAATGATATGGCACATGGCTTTCGGTTGAATTCTCTTGTCTCGCTGCAGAAGCGATGTCTGGTCAGCTCAGCGCTCAGGATGTTCATAAGCCATTGATCGCATTTTCAACACTCACAAAAAATCATCCTGGGGCACCCAAGCTGTACAGAAGGGGAATCTAGGCATGCTTACGGCAACACCTCAAACTGCTGATGCAAACCCTTGGTTTCAGCAGAATGCAAATGCAGAGGGTGGTTCTCATTGGTGACATGACGCTATCTGGTGTTTGCGAATTGTGGGATAGTTGGTGGTAAGCCTTCATGATCAGGTCATCAAATGTTGGAATCATGTGATACCCACGATCTTACAATACAAACCCATTCCCTGCAAAGAGCTCAGAGCTATGATCTGGATATCTTCCCATTACAAGCCCTCTGGATAATCCTGCAAAGTGTGCGGTGGATGGAGATGCCCATTTGCAGAAGCTGCCGAGGCTCACAACAAGGACTCAAGCACTGCACCACCATATCCATTATTGTGCCACACATCCCAGTCAGTTGGACAGGTGTCAATTTGGCGAAACGTGGCCAGCGGCTCTGAGGACAGAAACTGGAAATCAGCAGCTTAGGCATCTAGATGTGATTTTGAGTTTCTGTTCAATGACGAAGTTTCACATGGCACTTGGATGCTATCTGTATGGATTTACATCAGCCACTTCCTTAAAGCTTCCTTAAAGCTTTGAGTGCAGCGCTTTTTCTTTTTTAGCAGGGCAGTCAGAGGATTGACATGCACAGTAGTCTTGCTGCCACTTTCCATTGCGTGAAATGGCCTTCTGGCTTTCCAGGTTCCACAGGTTGGAAGAGTGGTTGCGGCAGAGCTGGATGAGAAAGTCGTGGAAGTGATGAAGAAAAATATTGATGTGAATGGCCCAGAGGCAAAACAGAAAGTTCAGCCACTGCACGTGGACACGAGGCTGCACATGTTGCAGAATCCTGGGGTGAGAGCGTTTTTCTTTGTTGACGGTGCTGACACAGCAGTCAGTCCAATTCATTTTCCTTCTAGTTTTCTCGACTATTCTACTTTCTTATTGTGTTTCTTTTATGTTTGCTTGTATCACTGTTGGTTGTCCATATAATGAACAGGAGAATGCACTACCATAGCACCTGCTATGGCAACGGACGGCACTGCTCCTACCGCATGATTCATTCGAGAGCATCGATTTACTTCTCGCTTAGATCCTTGACTTGCACCTCTAGATTGGAATGTTGACTTGCATCCCTGGGGTTGAAACTCAGGTGTATGATGCCGTTGATCTCGACCCATATGGCACCCCAGTCCAGTTCTTGGACTCCGCAGTTCAGTGCGTTAGCGAGGGTGGCCTCCTGATGGTCACAGCGACGGACATGGCTGTCCTGTGTGGCAACAACGCCTCAAGCTGCTGGGTAAAGTACGGCTGCTACGCCCTGCACCGCCCGTACATGCATGAGCAGGCGCTCAGGATCCTCTTGGCGTGCATCGAGGGTCATGCAGTCAGGTGGGAGAAAGGAGATGCACAAGGGGGCAAGGGCGCCATCAGCTGATGGCATGCTGCAGGTTGGAGCCGGCCCCCCTTCCAGATGTGTGTATATGTCTTTTCACGTGAAGTGTGTACAAGCAAATGCTGATGTAGCATATACTTGCATTCTTTCGCTTTGATTCTGATAATTTAAAACACCTTGAAGACTTCGATGGCTTCGTCCTGGAAGGGCATATGTGGGTCTTTGGCCACTGCACATAGTGGTGTGGGAAGATGCGTGCCCTACAAAAAGATGTTCCATTTCTTCTGGGTTGCCATACCAGGGCATTGCCAAATTGCATCTGCCACAATGTTCCTGCAGAAGGCAATCAAGCACACGCTAAATGCTCCATTCACCACGTTGTTTCCTAGCAGACATCTTGTATGTGTTGCAAGGCTGTCTGGTGTTCTGCAACATCATCACTAACACCACAACACTTCCGCAGCAGGAAACTAGGATCAACCCAAGTGCAAGTGAAGACAGTCTTGCCAGCAGCCACCCTATACTTCTGTACCACACGTGCTGTGGACCGAATAGAGAACAGTGTCTTGAAGCTGGAACATATTGGCTTCCCAGTTGCTGTAACATGGAAAAATTGTTGGAAATAGAGAATGTGCATGTGCCTTGGCAGAGACTGTGCTGGATATTCAACACAGTGTAGCGAACGATGCTTGTGAACATATAATTGACAGTTTATCAAAAGTTGTTTTCCCTACACCCATTGAATGGGATTGTTTTCTTGACAATGCTTAACAATAATTTCGGCGCCAGTTCTGTGCACTGGCAGCTGATCTTCACAGTGGGCTGTGGACGTGCTATTGTGAGTGAGGCACCCAACAACTGTGCCAGCATGGGGCTCTTTTCTGCCAGTTGCTAACAAGGTACTCAGGTTGTACGGTGCTCTTGAACTGCCTGTGTCTGTATCAGAAATCCTGCAGGATGGGTAATGCTCCACTAGGCACCTACACAGCAAAGGGTACTTGTCTTCTGCCACTGGAACACAGCCCTTCATGGTTAATACAGCTCACTATGGAATCCATCTACACTCAAGACCAAACCACTCTCGCTGCCTGGTGCTGGAAAATTTGGCCTTAGAGGGTGCTTGCGTGCTTCTGATAGGTACAAGCGCCACATTGTGCCCGTTCTCTCCCTGAGCGTTGACTTCTACATTCGAGTTTTTGTCCGCATCTACACAGACGCGAATGCAACCAAAGCATCAGCGACCAAGCTCTCGTACATCTATCAGGTGAGGAGCAGTCCAGACTGCCGCCTGCTCGCAAGTCTGCATCAACACCTCTTGCTTCAGCCGAAGAATTGCGCTTTTGCACATTTCAGTCTGCACATGAGTCGCGCCGAACTGTTAGCAATACATAAGCAATGCGCCGTGTACATTGCTGTGGGATCCGATTTTGCAATCGTAACGGTGTCATTTTGGTCATTTGAGACCAGCGTCTCCCAGATTTCTTTGGCGTGCTCAACCAAGTGCAAGGGCTCGTGGCATCGTGCACGGTTACGAGAAAACGGTTTTTTCAAGTTCTGCCCAGATATAATTGGTGTTCTTGAATCGTGGAATTGTGTGAATGGTAGCGTGTATACATGTGTGTAGTTTTTGTTGTTATTCATCACTTATTATTAAATAATATCATAGTGTATGTGGGTATTATATCTGTATAAATCCTGTTGAAAAGGAGCCTAGTCGTGTTTCACCATGTTGATTTTCGCTGGTGGCGATGTGAGCTGTCGCTTTATGCTCCCTTTTTCCGTCATGTATATGTTCTTCTTTGACTACCCATTCAATTTTGTCAGATCAGCACTCTGCCGCTGCAAAACGGAATCATTTGCTCGCCAGCAGCGTGTGCTCGGCTCATGGCATTGATTGAATCATATTGCCAGGGAGTACTGAGGGCGTGAAAGTATGTTGAGCAGCCACCAGCGCTGTTACAAGCGCACTGATTCGATACACCCGTCGGATCAGGTGTCGAGTTTTGTCCATTGTGCGCCCCATGGCGCACACTCTGTTGCTGGATGAGAATTGGACTTGGGCAAGGAAGATCCGTGGGCGGATAGGTCGTCCCTGACAGTAATCTGGCCATTGCCCCCAATTGTTGTCCGTATTTGAAAGTGTATGATTCTCTGTAGTTTGGGGCGTCACTTGCACACTGTTCGTCAAAGCGGAAGCCGCGTCCGTGGCCGCAATAGTGCTTCTGGCACCTGTCGCCACCACAGCGCTGCAGAGCGACGTGATGGTCTGCTGCTTTTGGTATGCTATTGAATGGAATAACGCATAGGTGGTGTGATTGATTGACGGCTACGCTCTCATCGTTGTGGGTTCTTCTCGGACTTGTTTTGGCTCCGCCTGAGAGCACCTCTTGGCAGAGAAGGTTCATGGGTCCATGACTGGTGGATGTTACTCAATCATGGATTTGAGTAGACTGTTCAAGCGGCGCTGTTTCCCTAATGCTGGGCAGATGTTTGGCGGGCTGCCCACCTCCTTGCCTTTGCAAGGGGAATCCCTTATCGATGCGCACGGGCTTGTGTCTGCACACCAATCCAATCGAGACTAGGGACAGACAACACTTCTCCTGCGTGCAGAGTCAGGGCTGCGATTCCTTTTACCTCCAGCCCGTGGCCGTGGAGAGGACCCAGGGGAAGCAAACAAAGTTCACTGCCGGCACAGGGCCCGTGGTCCCACAGGCGTGCGTCGAGACGGGCAGTGGCTTCCTGGTTGGCGGGCCCATTTGGTCAGCGCCCATCCACGACATCGACTGGGTGAGGGGGATCCTCAGCGCCTTGGAGCAGGAGCGGGCGAACTACAAGATGTTCGAGAAAGTGCAGGGGTGGGTGCCGCAGCTGGCCCGTCGCTCTTTGGAATCCTTTGGTTGGCTCTCTGAGTGCCTCTTGCAGTACCGGTTTCTACTGTCATTGTTCCAAAGCCAGCCGTTGTGCTGTTTTGCCGTGTGTACCCGTATTGTATTGGTTTGTTTCAGGACGCCTGTCGCTAGTGTTGTTCTCCAACACGTAGAGCTGTCTCCTGTCTGGCATTGACGCTTGCCAATCTCGCGCTGCCCCGATGACGAAATTCTAGCTTAGCGTGTGCTGACCAGGGCAAGGAATTGAATCTATTATGTATGTGATCTTATTATACAAAATTATAAGACATAAGATTATATACATGATTAATTAACAAGGTTATGTATATGATCGTATTTTGAAGGCCAAAAACCCTCTGTCTTTTACTCCATGGGGGACATGAGCATGGGCTCGATCATGCTGGCGAAGGCCTGCTGCGCCCTTCAGATAAGCGAGGAGCCAGGGTATGGCGCATGGAGCGGCCCCCCGGATTCTATGCCTCGAATTGCGAGTATAATTGGATGCGTGACACGCAGTGCAAAGTACGAGTAACAATCTCGGCAGAAAATCCCATATCCCAAGACATGAAAAAGCGCCTTACACGCGGTCTACCTGGATCTAACGGAGGACGTGCGCAGCCTTCGCCGCACCCGGAGCAAAAGCGTAAACGCAAAATTGTTTGATGCGGAAGGGTTGAATAAACTACGGTAGCTCCTGCGCTCTCCTCGGCCTTGAAAGGCCTTTTGAAGACCCTACTTTATCGCATGCTGAACCCTTGTGCCTGCTCTTGGCCTTCGGGCTCTCAGCCTCCTGACGGCCGCCAGCGAGGAGCTGCAAGACGTGCCGTTGTACATCAACGTGCACGAAATCTGCAAGACCGTGAAAACCTTCCCTCCCCGCGCGGACGCCTTTGCCTCCGCCATCAAAAACGCTGGCCACCGAGTCTCCGGCACCCACGTCACCCCCCTTGGTCTCAAGACAGACGCCCCCTGGCAGGTGATGTTGTGGCTATAACTGATCGAGTATTGTTAACAGCTGGACGCATAAAGAGATGATGAGGCATTAGGAATTGCATTAAGGGCATTGCTGAACGGGCTGGATACAAGGGACAGAATTCCTGTTGTCCCTTTGCTCAGCTGTAAAGCGTTGCCGTGGACTCGAGCATACAATCCCCAGTCGGGCGTCGCCAGCCCTCTTTCCTACCTACCTGCGTCAGTGGTCCCAAAGAATGTCGACAGCGACCAAAATTTTCATTGAAGATTCCTGTATTGTATGCAATTGTCTGTATTGTAGTGTTTGTTGCATTCTATGTTTTCTACTTGGTTTAGTGCGATGTAGCCGCACATTTTGTTTGGTGTTGCTCCCAAAAAATGCCAAACATAATGTTAATATGCTGATGGGTTTATGAAAATGCGGTAATGAAATAGAGAGCTGACATGATGCGTCCGTTTGGGCGCGCCCTTGCAGGTCATCTGGGACGTGATGCGGACGTGGGTGCGGGACCACCCGGGCAAGGCGCAGGACCCGGACAGCTACAGCGGCAGGCTGCTGTCGCGGCCAATCCTGACCGAGGTCCGCTTTTCTCACGGCGCGGCGGGCAAGGCCAAGGCCAAGAAGGGCGGTGTCCGCAAATACCTTCCCAACCCGGAGGAGAACTGGGGCCCCAAGAGCAGGCACGGGAGGAGGCCCGGCGTGGGGGGCAAGGGGAGGGAGTGTGCCGAGGTGGAAGCTGCTGGGACGTCGGATGGGGATGGGGGGGATGCGGGGGATGGGGATGAGGTTGGAGGGAAGAGGGGGGGCGGCGGTGTGGAGGACGAGGAGGGGCGCAAGCGGAGCAAGGTGGGCGTGTGAGGGCTAAGTTTCGCTGTGGAAAAATTGCGCTCGGCGGGTAGAATTGTGGTGGCGTTGGGCGGAGAGTTTCCACGACGGTAGGAGCCGTTTCTTCGGGGACGAAGGGGGGAATCCAAGAGGAGCACGACGGAAGCGAGGTTTTGTTGTGGAGGGTGGCCGCTGCGGACGAGGCGGCCATTTATGTGGGGGAGTTTTGGCGGCTGCCGCAGTCGGTTGGCTGCGACACGTCGATCCTTAGGCGGGGCATCAGGATGCAGCACTGACGCGGCTGAGGCCAGGTCAGGATTGTCCCTCGCTCCCTGTCCATACTTGCACGTTGGTCGTTGGACATTTCGTTGACCGCACTTGAGCATTGTCCCAGTGTCCGCGCCTCTGGTAGCAACACCGTTGGCAGCACCATCTGAGACACTGATCGTGCCGCTGTGAGTTACACCGTCGCAACACAGGTGAGCGCCGTTTTGCTTACTTCGAAGCAAGCAGATTTTTCAAGGGTTCTTTGCAGAGGGCGTCAGGCGATAGCTCTCTGAGTCGCAGCAGTGCAAAATCAATTGGACGTACGGTGCAACTCGCACAATCAATTGGTGCATTGCACATAGAACCGCTGTGTAGAACAGTGTGTGTTTTGAAGGGAAGGCGGTAGCGACCAAACACTGTGCTCATGGCATGACAAAACCTGCAACGCGATCGTCCTTGCAAGTGCGACATTCTGACCGATTTCCTATCCGATCAGGAAAGGCCACAACTGCTGCCACACTCGTCTCGGATTGTTCCCCTCACCGCAATCGGCATTTTCGGCTTCAAGGGCAGCAGGTTCTGGCCAGTATTAACACAGCATCCAGATGCTCCATGCGGAGTCATTCCGGCGAATGGGCGAGTCGGCAAGAGTGCAACAGCCACGGGGAGGACATTGATCGCAACATCAAACCATCAAAATGCGCCGTACGAACATAACGCCTGACAACAGTGCCTCGACTCTGTCTGCCGGCACACAGCCGTCCGCCAAAAATCTCAACAATGCGAACCACAGTGCAGCAACTGTACAATCGTGGGGCTTCCACAAAGCGCTCAATCGCCCCGCCAATCCATCCATGCAATTGCTCAAATCTCTCCAACTAGCCAGTCATACATAAAGACCCAAGTCCTTTCTCTTCCCACAAAACCACAGGATCGACACTGCCAGGCCCTGGGGCACGAACAGATGTCTCCTCAAAAAGGCCAACGAAAAATGCTCCCCGCCTACCCTGCTTTCCTCTCATGGTACAAAAACAAAGTACAGCCAAAACAACGCCACAGCTCGAACACAAAACCTCCAAATAACGACTTTGTTGGAGACAAACACATTAACTCACATTCGTTGACAGCAACGCGTCCCACCCCGCCCCCAACAGGTCGTGTAGATTCGAAGCCTTGGGGGTCAACAACGCCCAGAAATCGAAAGAGGAATCAAGGGTGGTCCAGCCATGCTCAAAAACGCTGCCTGAAACTTTTGCTTGTCCGGATTCTTGCAGCAGCAGCCCCCATATCCTGCTTCTACGGCCCACTTGGAGCCCTCAGCCAGTCGTTCTTTCCATCGTCAGCACCTGAAAGTCGCAAATTGAAAATCCCATCAAAACATTTCCGTCTGATGTCCGTAATGCTGCACTAACGGGGTCGCACCCGAACTCCTCAACGCGACACAACACTTTAGAATAGAAAAACACAACTGGTGCCGGCAGCCATTGCCTAAATGATAAAGTTCTGAACCGGTGTCAATGGTTGATAACTGCCTTCAACACACTTGCATCCATACACCACCTCCACAGGTAGCCACAGCTACCATGGACAAGGATTCCATCAGGTTTGGAGGGGTACACCTTCAAGAAGACTGATTCATGAGTGTCGAGAATCAAGTTTCGGCGCCCATGCAATTAGCAGAATGTGACCTATGGTGCATGTGGCACAGTGCCCGATGGCAAGCAGGAAAGGAGAGGTGATATTCGACAAACTGGAGCACAGAGAACCCGCCCACAACTGTGCAATAGAGAACAACACAGCGGTGCATTGGGATTGGCCTGAGCTCCTCTGTGGAACACAAAAGCGAATACCAACCTGTGCAAGCCAGCAGGCTGCCATCTGAGGGCTAGGTGATAAACTGCATATCTAGTGCAGCTTTGGTTCGACCGTATGAGCAGCATCCAAACTGTTCTGGGCACTGTTCAGAGCACCCAGGCAGGCATACAATCTTCAAAGAGATCGTTGCCCACTGTTTCCCAATCCCAAATACCATCGAGAGGTGCCCCACGATCCCTGCACGCCTTGTGCAGTGCCAATACTACGTTCAACCCCGGATAATCTCTGGATGCACTGTTCATATTCAATCGGACTTCTCTGCCATCATTTCCATGGCAGTGAAAAAGGGTCTCAAGACTCCCTGTGCAGGAGGCGCGTGTCTACATGCTGCCTGCTTCTTTGTTCAGCCGACAATCCTCTGCATCACTCTTCACAGAGCATCCTACCTAAGCAAGGGTGCCCCCTTCAACTCTGTAAAACAATACAGATCTTGCCATGTGGAGGCTTGGATTCCCTCCGGCCCAAGGTGGCCAAGCATCTTCTAGGGCACAACGGGGAAGCCCATCCACACAGTGTGTCCCCGAAAGCTTGCACCCCTCTCCCCACCCAGCCCCCCCTCGCTGGCGAACATTCCTCACCTTTGCTGTTCTTGCACCTCAGCAACATCTCCACCGCCCACAGGTGCTTGTCCACCTTGTCTGAATCCAGCCCGAAGACCACGTAGCACGACCGCCGGGATTCGTCCGAGTCACAGGGTGAGCAGGCCTCCACGGCGTCCCTGCTCAACGCAACCACCGGTGTCAAATGCGCACTGGTGGCCCATTCACCGGAGTGAACTAATTGATGGCCTTCTCCGAGAACAGCAGGTCATGCTCATGGCCTGAAATGTATGGCCGACTCCCCCAAGACAGCAGGCCCTTGCGTGTATTCCTGCCCCCTGGGTGGGCGCTTCTGTCCCGTCGAGGCCTCGGAACTAAGAACCAGACGTTTGTCAAATTTTGGCATGTTTAGTCGAACGGATTGGCACGGTCATTCGATGCAAGGGCAGCTGATTGCCCGCCACCGCCAACTGCACGCACCACAGGACGGCGTTTTCCGCCCTTGGCCACAGCGGACTGCGAGGCAGACGGCGGCCTGCGAGGAGTGTTGTGGAGTGTCCCTATTGCGCTCGGAGATCTCGGAACAACCTTCCGTGACTCTGGACACTTTCGCGCGTCGTTCTGCTCGTGGGGAGGGGGCATAGCTCGGCACACCTCCCAGTCCACGAAAAGGCGAACTTCGCATTGTGGGCAATGTGACGCGGGCGCCGATGTGCGCCGCAAGGGGAAGGGGCGCGCGCCCGTTGCACAGATCCATGGCCAGTGGAAGTCGCACTGGGATGTCGACGACCCGACACGACGGTCCACAAAGCACACGCGAGGGCCAAATGCGGAACCAACAGAGGGAGGCGCGGTCTTTCGAACAAGCCCAACACCGGCGCGTCCACACAGGATTGCATCCCCGCCCTCTCCTCCAGCTCGCCACCCGCTGACTACACTTCACGCTATGCCATGTCAGGGGCGTTCGCCATGTCGGCCCCGACGCGCTGGAGCACGCGCGAGCAGGCCCCCTGCGATTCCTTGGGTGCACCCGATCTATGCGATGCCCAACCGCCCGCGCCAGTCGCTCCCGCCGTGGATACCCCTAAGGTGAAATCAACCCGGTGCGCCTTTTTCTTGCGCCGCTGGTAAACCCTCAGCGGACCACACTACCCATGGATCGGCCGACCGCCCCCACGCCCACCCCTTCCCAGCCCCCCTCCCCGCAAACAAAAAAACAATCCTCCCTCTGAAAACGCCCAACCGCGTCAAAAACCCACCACCTTAAGGCGTCCACGTAAGGCGCCGGGAAGAAAGCCTTCCTCCACATGATTCATTTTCACTCACCACCCCAACGGCCCCCCCCCCTCTTTCCCAGCCCACCTCCCCTCCCCGCGCAAAACATTTCATCCTTCCCCTGAAAGCCCTCAACCGCGTCCAAAGCCCACCACCTTATGGCGTCCACGCAAGGCGCCTGCAAGGAAGCGTTCCGTCCACATGATTCACTTTCACTCACACGATGGCCCATCGATGGCCCCAACCGGCCCCCCACTGCTTCGCAACCCCGATAACAAATCCCAAACCGGCAGCGCGCTCCACAACCCGACGATGACGCCACCCGCCGGCGCAGATCCCCCCCCTTCGCCCACCTGACGTCATGAATCGTGGTGTGCAGCATCGGCACGATGTCGAAGACGCCGCGGTCCCCACCCTGGGACGCCGCCGCGCGCCCGGGGGCCCTTCCCTCCCGCCCCGCGACGCTCCCCTTCGATCGGATGCCCCGTCGAGGAGCCCCCACCTCGGGCAGGGGTGGCAAACCGCGCACCGCGCTGATTGCCGCCGACATGCCGATCCCGATTTGGCCAACCGGTGAAAAGAAAGGATGCGGCGGGGCCCGCGAGGCGGGATGCGGAATCGGGGTGGCCGGGTGAGGGCGGGGAGGGGGCGGGGCGGGCGGGGAAGGGCGGAGGCGACCTGGGCTCGGGCTGCTCGCGGTGGGAAGGGGAAGGGGCTGGCTGTTGTGGGTGGCAAATCGGCTGAGGCGACCTGACGAGGCGCAATCATTCCGACACGTGTCTATGTGTGGACATATTCGCTGACCTAGATATGCAACATATCTTGGAGGAAGAGGAGGAGGATGTATCCATTCGTGTCAATCCCGGTGGTAAAGCGCGTGCTCATTGTTGGTGGTTGGATTTTTCTGCAAGGGCAAATCGGGTGAGGAGACCTGGCGAGGTGATGTCGTGCAGAGACATGTCCATTGGCGAATGGGCTAACTCCTGTCAATCCCATCAACCTTGGTGGCCAAGAGAAGTACCCGCTGCTGGTGTTTGGTTTGTGGATGTCCATCTACAACCAACTCATTAATGGTGCTCGCTGTCGGTGGTTGGATTGTGGATGTCCGCCAGAGCGTGGCGTGCTGCTTCTTCGCCAGCGACCCACATAAGGTGCTTGGGCTGCCCAGCAACTTTGGGCCATTACAAATTCGCGCAATACCTGGGAATGGCGCAACGGTGCCGGTCAGCGGCAGATGCAAGTCGGTCAGACCTGCATTTCGTGACTCGCTGGAGCATTGAAAAAATTGCGCGACTCATAAGTGGGTCCTTATGCGCAATTGCCAGGGAAGACCCAAATGCCCCGTTTGCAGCGCTTGGCTCTATCCGAAGTGGCTGTTCCATGCCCGTGTTTGTCCTTGTTGACAATGAGGCAACTGACAATCATCATCATTTGTTACGTAACAAGGCCACCGACAATCACCAGTCCACCGCAAAAGGCCATCCCGTCAGCCAGCAGACTCAAATGTTTATCGCCTTGCCAACGATGCAGTTATCTTTGACAAGCATTCACTCCCTTGCCTTTGTGCCAATATAATGCGCATGTTGGTGCAACCGCCAAACGTTATAATGCATGTGACCGAGCCCACCGCTTGTGTGTGGTTTTCATCAATGCTTTGCACGCGACCAGACAGGTCGCGCAGACCCGAGTGCGTGCGTAAGTGGTTTCCATGCTCAAGTTTTCCGTCTCCGTAAGCCACCACATATGCTACGCGACCCCCTAGATCCATGTCTCTCTTCTCCAGGAATGTGTAGCCATGTTTTGGGCCATCTGAAGGGCCCTGACAGGATCAGGACCTGACTGGTGCCTGTCAGCCGTATCGGCTTCTACACCCTGAATCCATTCCAATCACACAGCTCCCAGGACACATGAGATGCTGATCATTCTGGGGATGTGACCTGTCAAGACGATGCAAGCGAGACACACAGGATAACCCCTTCAGTTGATTGTTGTTTCCTTTCCTTTCACCTTTCCGCTTCCCGCTCCTAAAGCCTGTTCAGCAGGGCATGTTATCAGAGCCCCAGATTGTTTCTTTTTCCTTTCTCTCAATACTTCATGCAACGGTGGCTTCAGCAAGCCATCCCATGCAGTGCGCAGAGCGCTTACAGTATACATTAACCCTCCTTGTTCATATGTGACATAACTAAGGGAAGACGCTGTGTCGACTTTGGTGCGCTTAGCACCAATTGACGCTAAAATCCGACCCACCCTCCTTAGCGTCAACACTTACGTCGATGTCAAGATGAATCAGCACAATTGCCTCATAGCCTGACACAACTTTCAAGACGTTTTGAGGAAGATGATAGTCAAAGTTTCAGTGATTGTAGAGGACTGTAAAATGGGATTTTGAAGGCAGCGGCAAACGCTGGGGGCACCCCTGGAGGCTCTGAAGTGGAACAACATGGGGCCTTTCTTGGCGACTGAACACTTCAGGGAGGATTTTGTAATTCACAAGTTGTTTGCCACTGCGAAACGGCGTTTTGATGATGTCTATAGCTGATGTCGTTTTATCGGCAGTTACACTAATCCCTGAGCGTCACAGGTCTGCGCCCCCACCCCCCACCCCCACCCTTCCCCTCCCTGTTGCGTCAAATTGACGCTAAGCGTACCAATTTCGACACAGCGCCTTCCCCAAGGAAACGGTGGTAATCATGGTGCGTCACGAACAGCATTGTATGCAGTGCACATACCTTGAACAGTAGGTTGTTTGCAGCAGATCGACACAGTGCCAACAACAACAGAAATATCTTTTGAACTGTGCAGTTATCTCCCGGGGCTTGCATGGTTGCACGCCATTACTTTCGTGTGTATTGGGCACGCAATGCCGCAACGGGCTGCAACGAGTTGATTCCGTGTCGACACCAAGAAGAAAGACCTTTCGCGCAGAAATGTCGCGAGCATCTCATTTCCAGGCTGGAGGCGCCTTGACGTGTAATACACGCCGCCCCACTTTGGGCAATACGGTATAAGCCTCGGTACTTTAAAGTTCTTGCTTGTGCCACTTTTCCTGAAAGGTTGTGCTCATGTGGTTCGGTCTGCATAGAGGCTTTATGTATCTTCTTCCGCTGAAAAGGCTGACGCTGCTCAGTGGGTCAGTGGTTTAAGGCCCAGGGTGTCCGAAACAAGAAGGGATCTTCACGGGAAAGACAGAGCACTAATCGAGTGCCCTCCCTGTACAGGGCCTCCATGCAGGGCACACCACGCGAGCCCAGTCATTGTCCACCACTCCGCCGCCGTCCGACGTACGCTTCACATCCAGGTTCCCCTCACGTCATCAGAAGGCCGCCGCCGCTCGCCCCGCACTTCCCGCCCACAGCGCCGGACCTGCCCATCATCCTTTTATCCCTACTTGCCCCCCCCCCCATCCCCGGGGGAGATTGGCGCACCCCTCGCCCAGGCCGCACGCCGCACCGCCGCCACACGTCACGCCACAACAGGGGAACAACACTCTCAGCCCCTCTCTTAGGCCCCTCGGCTCCCTTGAACCTCTTGGCGTGGCTCGGAGCAGCCCCCCCACCCACCACCCACCCACCCTCCCCCCTTCCGCGCCGCGGCTTCTTATTCATCCATTCTGCTGCGCGTTCTTGCCTGCCATCCCCAAACAACACCCGGACGCAGATCCCCAAGAAAGCACCGCGACGGTCAATCCTTCCATCCGCGCAAGGCGAGGATCGCCCGGCCGCAGCACGAGCGAGGCCTTCCGGAACGTGTGGACGAGAGCGGCTGCCCGAAAAGCGGTCCGTCGTTCCTTGACCGCGGGAGATCGCCGAGGCGACGGGAAATGATGATGCGCCTTGAGACTGCGGCGGCCGTGGCGTGGATCGCGCTGCTGGTCTGGCCGCGGGCGCCTGTCGCGGCCGCCCGGTCGACAGGTGGGTCTCACGTCGCAGTGGCTGGGGCTGAGCCTTCCGCAACATTGCGGGACTGTGAACGAGGGGTTCGCGGGATGAGTCCTCAGTTCCGCGTGCTGCCCAGCGGAGTACTCCGATTCACGGCCGTGGACTAGTCCACGGCCGTGAATCCAGCGCGGTGCGTGCTGCTGGGCTCGATCATAATCGAGCGATCCGGGGGGGCCGGACGGACCAAAAGGGCGGTTTGGCGCGGGTCTCCGGGTCGTGCGGCAGGGCAGCCGGGGTTAAGGCTCGCGCGACGCCCCGATCATCCTCCTCGCCGCTTCGAGGAGTCCACGGGCCCGAATCCCGCTGACTTCCCGCTGGCCAGCGCGGTGCGCGCCGATCCAGCGATCTGTGTGTGCCGGACGGCCAGAGTGGGCAGTTTAAGCGGCGTGCGTCCGGCTGCGGCGGCGGCGGCTGGCCGCACGAAAGCCGGCGGTGGGTCCCGGGCGCTTCGCAGCTCGCCCTTCCCCGCGGCCTTCCAGTTCCGGTTCCGAGCCGCTGGGCGGCCGTGGAGCAAATGGCGTGCTGTGTGCTGATGTCATCATCAACATCATCATCAACCTGTGGTGATGTTGATACGTTAGGTTCGGGGTCGGACTATGTCGGAGGCAGGTACGGCCACGGCCTTGGAGACGCAGCTGAGGGTACAGAGCTACGGATAGGTCGCGGACAGGCATGGCCCCTTAGTCATACAACCACCTGTCAATGATGGACCAGCCACTGCCACATCAATGTCACGATGGCGCGAGGGCTGGAGCGCATGCTGGGCGTGAAATTAGTCGCTCTGTTCCGTGATGATCCCTTCTTGTTTCGGCACCCTATACCGCTGACCCGCTGACCCACGCTGGCCTTGTCATCGGAAGAAGAAGGGATCCTGACAGCAAATACAGACGGACTAATACATTCTCGCACGTGGGGCGCGCATGGGGTGTGGTTTGTGATCCACTCGTCCAAGAGCCTTGCGCTTAATATTGACGTTCTTCGCCCCTGTGCCCTAATACTATCACACGCCAACTTGGGCGGTGCGTGTCGTGTGCATGTGGTCTGGGTTGTGGTCCACTCGTCCACGTGGGCTTGGTTGGTGCCGACATTTTGCAGCCCTCTGGCCTAAAATTATCGTGCACCAACTTCCAAGCGCATGCCTATGGTCGATCGCGGGACGGCCCAATCACCGGTGTCGCTTGCCTTGGAGTCGCCTCTGCGCCTAAAACGACAGAAAAATAGCAAATTTAAAGATCGAGAGGAGACAAAATGCAGAATTTGAACAAGCGCTTCTATTCTCTGTAGCACCTCCTCTGCCTACCATACATGCATGCACAAGCACGCGTGCATATATGTCATGCAACACACGTTCGCATACGAGCATGCGTGCGTATATGTGGTCTTGAGGCTTCTGTGTCAACAGATTTGATGATTGGAAGAGGCCCCTCGATGAGAAGCTTGCGGCAGGAACCAGCCAAAAAAATTGCGGTGGGTTGGGCTCTCAATGTTAAGGTCACCAAGCGGCATTCATGCGTAATGCATTTCATGGGCGGCGGCGCGGTGCGTTGGATAATATGACATTCGTATATAACACAATGGCGGGCGGACTGGGCAGAGCTCGCAATTGCTAAATCTTCTTGGAAAGATGATGAATCTTGCACCAAAACTGCCCGAAATATTGACAGACTGTTCATTGCAAGATTGCCAACATAATCTGCAAGGAGTGTCAGACACTCGGACACGAGTCATTCGCAGGTTCAGCTGTTCTCATGGCCGATAAACTGATATGAAAATAACTTATGATCATATATGATGATCATATCTTATGGTCATTTCTTATGATCTGGAGACTTGGAGCTCTATGTTCAGCTCGATAGCAAAGTGTCGCGACACATTTAGTGGAATATTGTGGTGGCAGGCGCCGGTGGCATTCTTCCCACTGCCGAAATTATTTGTCCCTGATCAACTCAGGCACGGCACTGTACCCTTGCATGCGTCCATACGAGTACATGTGCATTAACATCCCTCCACACCAATCTGCGCGTATTTCTAACTAACTTGACATCGGTGATAGACAATGACTGATGGGAAACGCACTAGCTAAAATCACACGCAGATTCGAGCATGCTCGAAAGTGACACCGATTGTGCTGCCCGGCCATTGCCCACCCCCACTGCTGCCTGCGATGAACGTTCCCTCAAACAGTGCTCGTAGCGCGCTGGAATCAGCAGTAAAAAATGGCCATTTCACACGGTGCACAATCGTGTATAATCGCGTAAAAATCACGTAAAAATCACGCAAAAACTAGGAGCTTTGGAACACACAATTTAGCAGTCATGCACTTTGCGATCGGTACACGATCGGTACACAGTTGCACACGTTTTCGCATGTACAACACGGTATACGATTTTCAGGACCATGTACTTTGGATGATTTTGTGCTAGCGAATGCTGACTGGAGGCTTGCCGGCCGCTCCAGGGGGGCAGCGACGCCCCCTGCGGTAGGTTTCCATTCATGGCGTCGCTGCGCAACAGGAACGACGGTCACTCGTGCGGCGGCGTGCTGGTGGCGCCTGAGTGGGTGCTGACGGTGGCGCACTGCGTGGATCCTGGGGACCCAAAATCCATTGGGGCGTCGCCAATAATCGTGGTTGGGGCCTGCGCCCTGGACGACGAGGAGAACGAGAACGGGGTGGTGGAGGTGATTGCGTTGCTTTCGTTTTTAACCGTTCGGGAAATGGCGTTCCAGCGAAGAGCACCGTACTCGCAATGCCAAATGAGATGTCATTTTAGCGCTCATTGCCGTCGTCGCAGCGCGATGGCGCAAAAATTGTTGTGAATTCGGCGCCAAATTGTCGCTTGCTGCTGGTGTTGCGATTTGCGGCAAGGATGCAGCCTTCAGGTCCTCACGTAGGTATGTTTAGATATGGAGTAGCCAGTTCTGTCCATGGACTTGGCACGCTATCCATTGACACAAGAAACCATGGACTATTTACACTGCCTAAAGGGCAACCAAAACTCAACATATTGTTGTCCATTGCATGACACGGACCGGCGCGTGAGCACAGTTGTTGCTGCCTTTCATGTTGTTAAGATTCTTTTGCCCGCTTTCCACCTCATGAGGCCGGAACCAAATTACGGATCAGTCGCAAATGATGGGTCTTAGTTACCTTATCTAAGTTTTCCTCTGAAATTGGCATGCAAACGATGGAGCTGTTCACCGGCAGTACTTGAATATGGTGTACGGTCGGGTTTTCCGTGGGACACTTGGCTCATTTTACCTTCATTGCAACATATTTTTGCTGCAAATGGGTGCTCAAAATGCGAGTGGCCGTACTTTACCGATGCATCAATTTGTTTCCCCCCGTGTGCGACATGTGTGACGCTTGTCATCCCGCTCGGCGCACCCAACAGGTGTATCAGCCCCAAGACACAATCCTGCACGAGGAATGGACCGGGAGAGTGGCGGACGGCCACGACATCGCCCTCCTGAGGCTGCCGTCGGCTTCTCGCCACACGCCCGTCGGCCTGCCCCCACCGAACAGCGCCGTGGACGCCTCCAACTTGATCGCCCTGGGGTGGGGAGACACGGGGAGCGGGTCTCCGTCCAGCACCCTACAACAGGCCACGAGCATCGAGTTCGTTCGGAACGGCGTGTGCTCCGCGGAGGGCGTGTGGGGGGACGTCATTCGGGACTCCATGCTGTGCGCTTTCAGCACGGGTGGCGGACAAGTTTGCGAAGGTTGGCGGCGCTGCTGCCGTGGTTGCAGAATACAGATGAATGTGCCGCTGGCCTGGTATATGTGGATGGATTGCTTTGGTTCGTCAACTTGTTGCGGTTGCTGCATCATGACAAAAACATTTGTAGCTACGTCAAGGCAAACCCATTCTCCCCGCACTGCAAATGCTGCGGTCCCGTGGAATAAAAACAAAGATAGCCGCTCTCGTCCGCCTTGCCGTCTCTGAGGTACGCGTCCAGTACATTATGCCAGCTTCTCATGCAGTCAATTGGCGCGTTTTCCAAGCGCGATCAATATATTTCCTGCCCTGTCCGTGGCCAAAGTGCACAGATTTAGCGCCCAGGTAGTCTGCACACGCGGTGAAGTTCAGCCCTTGCAGTTGTTACCAAACAAAAACGCCGTTGTAGCGATGCCAAACGCGATGCCATTTAACACCAAGTGGTGCTACTAGTATCACAATGAATGCGATGGCACAAAACCAGTTACGATGGCATCAATAAGTCTCAAAGTGCATCGCAGCTGGCGTTGCCAAATGCTGTTTTATTTTGGTCCTTGTTCGTGTTTAAATGTGCGGTTAAATGGCTTGCCAGGAGACAGCGGCAGCCCGCTGCTTCAGCCCTTCGCTCCGGGTGGAGATGTCGCCAGAGGCAGCCCCGACCTGGACCTTGTCGTCGGTCTGGCGTCCTTTGGAGACACCGCCGAATGCGGCCAGTCCAAGTTGCCCGGCGTCTTCACGATGACAGCCACTTATCGCGACTGGGTGGACCGTCAAATCAAGGTGAAGGGACTGCAAAACATGCACCAGAAAAACACAACATGTTCGCGTTGCAAACTGCAACGCCGTTTCGACACTTTTGGTGCCATCAAAATTGCAGCTGTGGCATCAATTAGTGTCAAGTAGCATCGCAGTTGGCATCAAAAATTTGGTGCGTTCCGGTGGTGATATTGGTGGTGCATAATTGGGCGACGGGGCACGGTGTTTATACACTAATGTGTGATAATTTTATGTCACTGATAATTGAGGACGTAACGACAGTGTTATGGCACAACGCCGCATGGCCATGCTAAAAGTTCGAACGGTTGTCTTAGTGCGTGGCGTTGGAAATGTGTTGAAGTTGGGTGCTTTCGCATAACCCAATCAATGGCTCCAGTCGCACAGTACTGGGTAACTAGGGAAATATGTATATCTAACGTTGTGCAATAATAATATATATATATTATAATAATAAAATAACAATAATAATAACACAGTATAATAATAATAATAATAATAATAATATATAGGTAACTCGGGAAATATTGTAGCGCGCATGCGGGCCCCTCGACAGCATTTTTCGACGGGCGTTGCAGTTGAATTAACGAATGCATGGCGGTACAACATTCACTGTTGCCCTGCGTAAGTCAATTGCATTCATGAAGGGCGCGAAGATGGAAGCTCGCCCATCGATTGAGGGGATGCGCCGTTGATCAGTTTGCTGTGGCGCAATGTACGACGGCATGATACGCGCTGCCGAGTACAATATTTGAGTTTGGCATATCTGGGTTGCTCCGCGCGTGCCCTCTGGGAACACAGCTTTGTATTTTCCGTGTTTTGTATTTTTGTAGCATCGAGGCATATATAGCTCCTTGGTGAAAAGAGAGTTTCCCTCAAGGTCTGGAGGGTGCTCTTAGCACGTTGTGCACTGCGTGATGCTACAATGTTTATGGACGATGCGGTGGTAAAATGACCATGTTTAGGTGTGATTTCTGCTGATATTGTGTCTTTCATGCTTTCAGTAGTGTGTGTCTTTAATCAACGCTACGAATATGCCATGTCCATTTGATGTTAGTCGTGCTGGCAGTGTGAATTAAATGTGTGATATTGGGGTAGTGTATTGTTCCGTTGGCCGCGCTCTTCGCAAAGGCAGTGGTGCGCCATGTGCACAAGCGCAAGGTTTTGTGGATTCTCGACAATCGGCGATTGTTGTGACGATCAGAATGCTTGTTGCCAGAATAATGCAGGTATTCAGATATCTCAATCGCCCTTCGAAGCACCCGCGGATAGAGAGGTCAGAGAGATTGTAAGTGCACAGCCGTGCAAGTTGCGCATTCCACTTGAGTTCAGGGTTGCAGCATCTACGTGAACTGCGAAAGACTTGTTCCCTTCCTGAAAACTCTCAGAAACTCCCATCTATCTTGCTTCATCGGACCCCGAGCATCGCCCAGCTGCGTGGCGTCCAACATTGCCGCAAAACTTTGCTAACATGCAAGGCTGATGTGAAGTACTAAACTTACACCATTTGATCCCTTTCGAAGCTGTCTACCCTACCGTTACACAATTATTAGCGGTTAAGCCCAATTAATGAATGCAAGGCACTGCTTGAAATGGCGAAGTGCGTGCAGGTGGAGTTGCAATACTGGAAAGAGGCTAAATCGAAAGTCATCACCGCATCGAGCAACACGATTTAAGGTCACTCGTCGCGCATTCACTCAGTGAATGACAGCACTGAAATGGCGTAGATTTATTCAACGGACGGCATTTGTTGACCTTCTCATGCGCCATTGCATGCGCCTGGAAGTCACCTGCCATTGCCATTTCAGAATGCCTATTTCAGTATTGACTATTGACCGCCATGGCACCAGTTCACACGCCTTGACTGGTGAAACTTTAGCTGCCCCAATTCAGTCATATCTGCTGCTGCTGCTTCTCAGGGACGTGCTGCGACCTCGCCTTCTCCTCAGCCGCCGCCCTCGCCACTTCCGTCACCCCCGCCTCAGCCACCGCCGGTGCGCAAACACGCCAATACTGGTTGACCCCCATCCCAACTGGGTCTGAACCTGAGCCTCCCTGAGCCTTCCTTCGTTCACCGCAACTATTTTTTGCACGCTTAATTCTTGTAACGCTTGCTGCAGGTCACCTGTGCGTCCCCTTCCAACTTGTTGTTCAAAAACAGAAGAACACCTTTTGGTGGACTTGTGCTGAATTTTTCACTGTTTGTCAGCAGCGCCCTTCTTTATCGCCGAGTGCACAACGCAAGCTCGACAAGGTGAGGATTCCCTGTTCTGTCATTTTGAGCCACAACGCCCGTTCCTGCTGGTGTACATGAACATACAGATGTACATCAGCGCTGGGCTAGCTCAATGGGGTGCTCGAATTCAGGTGGCTTGCAATCCGAAATCCATGCGACGGGCGACCTCTGCATTGCAAAAAACTGAACCATCAGATGCAATCCGCAAAACCTCTTACAGCTTTCAGGCTTCCGGCTATCTTTCCAATGAGTCCTAATTGCATCAGATGTTGGCAGCGAATCAGGCAGATTAATCGCATGTCGGCCACAGCCAACAGCATTACTGTTGGCGCCTGCGCCAGCACTTTTCATGTTGTGCAACTGAATGTCTAAAGGGCGACGACTAGTGAGGCATGCAATCTTGAATACACAGCTGGAAGAGTGCCGAAAGTTCGAAGCACAGTACTTACCGCTAACAGCAAATCGACGCACCTGGCAGTTACTCACATGTTGGTCGCGTGGCCTTGTGAGTCCAATGGTAAAGCACTTGTACTGGAAAAACTGACGGGAACTTCTTTGCAAATATTAATCCACAATACTTCACGCGTGCTTGGCGCGGTACAGGAGTCGAAGGCCAGAATACGATGAAATTCAGTTCAACCTTAACCCATTATGTGCTTATCGCCCGCGAATCGGCTGTTCACCATAAAATAACCTTTTAAAACAATTGGCCTCCTCGCCCTTCTAAGTGTTGGCCAAGGAGGAGCAAGCTTGTATAATTTATATACAATGGCAGTAAAGAAAAACTAAAAATATATGACACTCACACACCACCATACCTTATGCGCGTCAACGTTGAATACTCAGAATAATACAGGATATCTAGGATTCCAGGTGCCAACCCATAGTGGCAATTGTTTGAGCAGCTATGAGACTCGCTCTAGCCAACTTCCAGCACACATGAGAGCTTTGCTCCACGGCACAACACAAGCAATGTACAGCACAGGCTGGACGTCGCTAATCGCCCCGCTCCCCTTGCCTTGCTCACAGAGACTATTCGCCGCCACCAGCCTCGGCAGCGCCCATGGCGTCGAGGCCGCTCTGGAGGCCGGCGCCGACCCGAACGCCCGCTTGGACGCCGACGGCAACACGGCCCTCATACTGGCGTCCCGCGACGGCCACCTGGCCGCGGTGCGAGTCCTCCTGGCGGCCAAGGCGGATCCAAACTTGCCGCGCCACACCGACGGGTTGGTACCCCTGCACTGGGCGGCGTTCCGTGGCGACGTTGCCATAACGGTGGCACTTTTGGCGGCGAAAGCCTTGCCGGACGCGGTGTTTGACGACTGGACCACGCCTTTGAGATTGGCGGCTCAAGAGGGGAGGGCGGAAGTCGTTGTCGTTCTGCTGGAGGTCGGGGCGGATCCGAACAAAGCGAACGACCGCGGGGAGCCTCCCCTGCACGTGGCGTCCGTTACCTTGGGGCCCGCCAGCGAGGCGGTTGTCGAGGAGCTGCTCGACCACGGGGCCCGGGTGGACGCCAGGGATGTGGAGGGCCACACGCCGGTTATGATGGCCGCGTATTACGGGAACGCCAGGACGCTGAGGAAGCTTCTGGAGGCGGGGGGGGACGCCGGGGCGGTTAGCAATGGGGGGCGGACGGCGGAGGGGATGGTGTGCGGGTGCCTAAGCGCGCCCAGGGGGATTTTAGGGTGCTCCAAGGGAGCCTGCAGTCTTTGGGCGATCAAACAGATCAAAGGCATTCTGGCGTGAGGGTTGGCTCTGTGTGAGGGGTGTGGGTTGCTGGAAATTTTGAACTTGTGTGGATCGAAGGGTGGATTAATTTTGACTTTTTTTTGTATAGGTGAGGGTGATTCTTGAGGTTACGGCATTAGCAAACTGGTGAGCAGTAGCAATCTGCGTAGAGGGTCAGCAGGGGTAAGTGTAAAGTATGGAAATAAGGGGTAGATAGAAGTATTTTGGATAGCGGGGGAGACTGCCTTGGTTTCGGCACTTCGCTACCGAGGGTATTGTCTTCATCAAGGCTCGGCCCATCGGTTCTCACAAATAAATGCGGAGAGTCCCAACCAGGAATAACGACAATAACGTAGTTCAATATTCCTCAGCACAATTGGGTGATTTTATAGCGCTATTGCTTTTCTTAATGTACTATTTTGTACTTGAGGTGGTACTAATTGTGTGCAGTGACAGTAAATGAGCTGTTGGCGGATTTTGATTTGCGAAATAGAAAGGGTGCATTTTGCTTCAGTTGGGCCTTGGCAACGTGGAAGTGCCCGCGCGGCTTTGCTGCATTGTGGCAAATGCGCTTGAGGGAATTGCTTGACATGTTGATGACATTTGGAAAAATTGTGTAGCTAAGGAAGGCGCAGTGGTGAAGGCGAATTGCTAAATGATGGCCTCTGAAATGGACATGTTTTAGTTCTATCCATTACTTTTTTCTTCAATGCGCAAAGTGATCGCAACACCAACAATAAGGGAAAAGCTTTTCTGTAAAATCGCAAATTTGTAAATTCGCCTTATGGAATGATGTCGACATTCATACTTTCCAATAAGCACCAGGAATCCTACTGAGAGTGCAGTTGACGTCTGGTCAGGCGTCACTGCGCCACTTGGCACTCCAACGGACGCTCTTCCAAAACATGTCATTCGCCACGCAGGGGTCGTAGCCGTAGAGAAAACTGGTCAGAATGCCTGATATAATTATGTTAAATATAGTAAAGTTATTGTAATTATAAGATATTATATGTTAATATGTATAACATATTAACATTGTATTCAAAAATATTGCTCATATTATATTTTAATATAACATATATTATGTTAATAGTATGAATATATTTTTATTATATTATATTTAATGTTTTATTGAATGTCTTATAAAATAGCAACGTGGAGCTCTTGGGCGGTGGGCTAGTCATCCACATCCGGTCTGCAATCGCCCCCTGTGTCCCAGGGTTGGCTAGCTAAGCGGCGCGCCCGCAGCTTATTCGGTACTGCATGTCACATTCAAATCGGCCACTCCGAACGATTTTACCTCATGTTATTAATGTGCAGCATTGTCGGAAATCGTGCGTTTTCAACAAATGGTGGTAAAGTACCAAGGAGATGTCACTGAGACGGCAGTCGCGATGCATCGATGTATCGTGTAGCATTTGCTCTACCGCAACGAAGTGGTTCGTACACCGTGTACAATACACAGCATATAGCGACTGGGATACCCCTGAAGAAACATCTCTGGAACGGAGGTGGGAAGTGGCGAGTAGCCGCGATCACTTGGCGATCGGGACGGGCGTCGAAAGATGATGAGCTGTGGCTGTCCGTAGGGACAATCGTTCATTATGGCCTTCGCCACCCCAGTGGCCGCCGCTTTGAGGACGGTACAAGCACTTGTGATCAGCGAAGCAAAATCCAGAGCGTCGTGCAACGTTCGAAGGAAACGGGCGATTGATGGAGCCCCATCGAGCGCGATTTGTTCTCAAAGTGCTTTCTTAGCAATTTTGTTGCCTTTGCAACTCACTTTCACTATTTCTGGCCCATCACAGTTATTTCCTGCCGCGGAATTGTAGATTTTCATCTCCCACTCCGAGGCCCGAATGTCAATAAGACGTTAGCCTAGGGTCGATCAATATTCCTGGTTGCTCTTGATTGGGCAATCCTCCGATTGCTGAATGCACGGCTGCCTCTTGCAAGTTGGTGCAATGGCCACCGCACCCAATCAAGGATCGAGGGAAAATTGTAGCACCCCTCATCATGTTGCCTAGTTGGACTCTTGGAGTGACGGCACCCGGAGTTTCACTCTTTCATCGCGCGACTGGCCACCGTGAATCGCGTGAGAGCTGCGACTGGCAGCCCCTGATGAGCGTCAAAAGTCTTGTGTTGATTTACAGTCAGAATATATTTCATTCTCTGTCAAGGCGGGGTTCTGTGGAGACAATTCTCTAGATGGGGGTGCGTCCCCAGCCCCCCAGCCCCACCTCCCCCCGGGTGGAAATTTATGTGAAAGGCCTCGACCTGAAGATCGAGATCTTCAAAAAGTCCAGCTCTACAGGGTCAGGCCCGACAAAGTCTGAAGCGCCAATAGGCGAAGTCCCGGTGGTAAAAGGCCCAGTGCCTGCACCAAAACTCCTCAACGCCTTTCATCGGGAACAGAAGTCAATACTAGCTAGATTTCTAAGCACCCTATCACCCTCTATTCTCAAATGTGCTGCAAAATTTTCTTCAAGCAGAAGCAAACGAAAAAACACGCACAGGCTGGTAGTCTAAACACCCCATCAGCCTCTGGTCTTTGAATTCGAAGCAACACTTTGAAACTGAAAGAAGGAAATCGCTTTCGAGCGCGCCTTGCCAATGAATCCCAAGAGCAACGAGACCTCACAAGCGGACATGAGCGTCCGCCCCAAACTGGTCCAAGAAATAGGAAGAAGTTTCAACCCGCGTTCACTTCCCCACACGGACGTCAGCGCGCGTCTCCCCGCCAACTATCAAGTCACGGCCACTGCGACGGCGTTCACCTTTTCGGGACCAAGTGGTGCGGGCAAGTACTGCTGAGCACTGCACATAGCACCACGCTTCCCAACGTGGGCTTCCGTCCCGCTCACCCTCCCCCCTCGGCCGCCCTCTTGGCGGCCTCCAGCTCCTCCATTATGCCGCACTCCGGCAGGCCCTCCGGCGGGTCGGGGATGGCCTCCGCCTGGTCCACCATGAACAGCGCCAGGCCCATGTGCAAATGTGCCGCCTGGTGGCAGTGCAGCAGCCACACTCCCGGATTGTCAGCCATGAACCTCACGACCGACCAGCCAGCTTCCTCTCCCCTCTCCTCCCCTTTGGGT
>CAJHUC010002033.1:0-37852 GCA_905146915.1 Ostreobium quekettii
TGCAGCTGATTCTGGACGCCGGCGCGGACATTGACGCCCGCGTGTTCGAAACGGGCAACACCGCGGTGCACGTCGCGACGAAATACGCCAAGGTTGAGGTGCTGAAGGAATTGATCGAGCGGGGGGGAAATGCGTCGGCGGTGTCCACTGGCGGCTTCACCACGCTGCACACGGCCGCGGTGGAGCCTGGGAACGACGCGGTGATGGATGTCCTGCTGGAGGAGGGCTTGGACGTGAACGCCACCTCGGACTTCGGGACGACGCCCATGAACGTGGCCATGGGGTTCGGGAACATCGGCAACATCGAGTACCTGTTGGCCAAGGTGGGCGTTGGATGGCGGACCTGGGGCGGATTGATGCGTCAATTGGCCGTTGTTTGCTGACGAGCAATGTGCAGTTAGGCGATGTTATGTTGCCTGATCAATGTGATCGCCTCTTGTGAACGCGGCCAATGCAGGAGGCGTGCTTGTTCAGACGAACAGGCGAAGATTGATGGACGCGAGCGGCCGAAATTCAGCAACAAGTTGTTCACTGTTTGGATTCGATTGTCATGGGAGCAGAATCAACCTTTTCAGCAAAGAGGAAGAGATTCACAAAACAGCTGGAAACTCTTTCAGGAAAGTAGGACGAATTGTCCGGTCGTACTCTTCAGCAGTAATGAGCACAGGCATTGTACGAGTAAACGTATGCATTCACGCATATATGTAGACATGTTGTGTAGTGGGGTAAAGTGCCCAAATAACAGAACAAGTGTTCGCTGAGTTTTGTCCCCATCACAGGATGCAGATCCATCCCCGAATGGCGTCGTGATATGTGAGTGCCTGGATGTCGAGGTCGATTCTGACTTCACAGCCTGCCCTGATGGGAACTGTGGAGAAAAAGACATTGAAGAAATCAAGGAGCTGCTGGGAGTGGCGGATGGCGGCCACGAGGCAAGTGTCTAGTCGCGGATGTTATTGGAGAATATGCGTGCACAGGGTCCAACTCTATCAACAGATAGACACATGCAATTTGCGCCATGGTCGTCGCAGACAACATGGGTGAGCACGAGTTGGCGTATTCCCGTTTGGCTGATAACTTGCCTTGTCAGTGCTGATAGGGAAGACCCCGAGCTAGCCGGCGTCATGGAGTCATGTGGTGTCATGCCGTTTTGAAATCGAATTTCTCCACCAGTGCACGGCACCCTATGCGAAATAATCAACACCCCTCTGTCCTTTGCCAATCGTCAAAGGGAAAGTGTACGCCTGGCAGAGCCGGCCAGATCCACGAGCAGCTCAGAGCAGGCGCTGCTTTCACTTAACAACTGGCCGCCGATTTTCGCGTGTGCTTTGTAATAGAAGACCTGTACGGGTCGTACATGCTTACTCCTTGCGTTGGTATGTGCAAAAAAATACTGCCATGTTAATGCTTCGCATTTTTCTTTTCAGAGCGTTATTTGATGTTGCTCCGCAAAAGTCTTGTGACTTTTCTCCGTACAAAAGGCCAAGCGTTGCGTTCCTATGCGGAAAAGTTGAATATTTCCCGCTGCAAATGGCAATATAAACTGCGCGTCTTGCCGTACAGAACCTGTTCGACGCGGTGGTGAACGGCGACCTGGAGAGCGTCGTCGCCCTGATCGACTCCGGCGCCGACGTCAACGAGGTGGACTTCGACAACGACACGCCCCTCATCATCGCCGCGGACAGGGGCCTTGTCGAAATCGCCGTCGCTCTCCTTGACGCCGGGGCGGACCCAGATGCCAAGGGGCCCATCGGCGCCACGGCGCTCCACCTGGCAGCGTACTTCGGCCACGCGGACGTCGTGGAGGTTCTGATCCAAAACGGGGCAACAGTGGACATTAGAAATGATGAGGGGTTCACGCCGCTTCATCTGGCTAGCCAAGAGGGGCACTTGAAGGTCATCAAGGCGCTGCTGGCGGCGGGCGCGGACATCGAGAAGATGACCAGGAAGAGCGGCGCCACGCCGCTGCACCTGGCGGCCACCAGCAACCAGGTGGAGAGGATTGCCCGATGTCACAGCTGCCGAACCTGAAGGCCATGAAGGGTCTAGGGACCTAGAACCCTAAACAACCCAAAATGCCCCAAACACCCTGCCCCTAAGTTCACATTTATTGCTTTCTGCGTTGCTCGCGTTATGTGCTCATCACTTCGGAGACTCTGTATCATCTTTCTACAGCATGGAAAGAGTCTCGCATGTACTAAGAGGGGCTATCATTTGTGTGACCTGTTTCAGTCTCTCTTTGTTACAGATCTTATCCCAAACACCCTAAGCACGCCATGAACCTCAGGCCTTCATGGCCTTCACGACCTCACAACTTCATGGCCTTCATGACTTCATGTCCGGAAATGAAGAATGTAGGACATTTCTGCAGGTGGACGCCGTGGCGCTGCTGTTCGAGGAGGGCGCCGACCCCAAGGTGGTGAACGACTTCGGGCTGTCCGCGCTGCACGTGGCGGCGCTCACACCGGGGACGGAGGTGCTTATGGCGCTGCTGCTCGAGGAGGTGCGGGGGGAGGAAGAGTGGATTGAGAGTTTGCACTGGTCAATTGTTGCTTCATAGTAGTAATCGAATAGTGGGATAGGGAGAAGAGTACATGAACACAAAAATACCAAATAACACACTATGCGGAAGACAAGAAATTTGTTATTTACAACACAAGATGAATTCTTATTATTGCATTGTTTTACTAGGGCGAACATACTCCGCTGTCTCACAATTCGAGCTTGTCACTCATCACAGAATACATTTAGTAAGCGTAATCTCTGATGAGTGGCAAGCTCGAATTGAGTGATGGCGGATATCACGGCGAAGATGCCATTGCAGTTTTAATTTGAAACTTGAAATGCCTAGAAAACCATCGCCTGCCCGTTCCTGGCGCTGGGCCTTGGGGCGCCCTTAGAGTCACCAGAACACGCTCTCGCCGGCCAGGGAGCAGGTGGACTCAATTTAGAAATTAGGGCGGCTTTGATTTCTCGATCGCTTGTTTTGTCCGGCCCAGTGGCGTCCGTCATCGCCCAGCGATCCTGTGCTAAAAAAAGAAACAACGGCAGCAAGTCAACCCCGCGGCCCATCGCGGGCACCCCTTCCAAATTCTCCCTCAACGGCATCCACCCCGACCCGATGGTCCCCGTCGATGCGCGAATCGCAGGGAACGCGGTTTGGCCCAAACTGGGCAACACGGCCCCATAACAGCCGCCTACATCCCTTGCCACTGTTAGCGCCTTCCCTCGTTTCTGTTTCGCTGAGGTTTGGGGGTGGATACTGTCACCGGGTCATGGATACTAACGTGGTTTCAGCCCCAAAAGAAGTGGGTGGATACTAGTAGGGGATGGATACTGGTGCCGGGTAAATACGTGTATGATTTGATCACGACGAGCACAAGCTGGTCGCCAGACTTCCTGTCTCATGTTTGAGTTGCGCGAACTATACCACCATGTATCTCAATTCATCTCATGCATCTTTGGTACGTTGCTGTGATTTTTCTCAAATTGCACCGAAATGGCAAGAACCTCAAAGGTGGAAGCACGCCGTTGTTTCAAATGCTGCACAATTATTTAGCATAAAAAGATCGATTTTGTGGGAATATCTGCTTGACCTATTCCTCACTTGCGTCCAGGGACTCGACGTCAACATTCAGACGACGGAAGGCGTAACTCCGATCGGCTTCGCGGCCTACTACGGAAACAAGGGCGGCATAGAGTTCCTGCTGTCCAAAGGGGCTAATACAACAATTGGAGCGGACAGCCCCGTGTTTTTTGGGGAAGTTTGCGGTTGCCTCAATGATGCTGAGCTTGCAGCGGCGCGGCAGTGCCCGGAGGGGTCTGCTTGCAACTCCGAAAAGGACATTGCCGAAATCGAAGAGGCACTGGGAGGCAAGCCTGGCGCTGGGACCTCGGCGGGCGGGAAAAGCCGTCCGAAAGGTGCCGCTTCCAATGCTATCGACGGAGAAGAGAACTTGTGTGTAGCTCTCCCCACTGTCTTGGCTCGCCTGGAATGCGTGGCAAAAGACGCTGAGCCCAAGTGATTGATGGAGGGCGGCAAGAGGAAGGCTCGCGAAGGAGAGTCTCGCCGGGCAAGGGCATCGCCACAGCAACGCCCGCGATATTGAAATTTGATTTGCTCTTGAGGAACTGGTTATGGCAAACAATAAACCATAGGCTGTCAAGAAGCTGGTGCACATGGGGGTGTCCCGTTTCTCTTATACGTTGATCCACAATTGGTGGAATTGGCGACCGTGTGAAGCCCGTGGCTGGTGATGTCTGATTGGGCGGACTATGCAGCGGGTGGAGGTATCAAACGAAAGGCAGCTGGGGCAACGACGGCGGCGGGTGCTGCGGAAGGTCAGGAGGTGTCGACGAGTTGCGTTTGGTGTCTTAGGACATTCCAATTCCGGCGGGTCGCTGGTAGTTATCAATGTTGCGGCAGCCTTGATGCAAGGTTTCCAGACCAAATGGCTTAGCCAGGAATTCCTATCTGACAGGATTGAAGGGCCTAGGTTGTAGATAAAATGTGACAAAATGCTGGAGTATATCTCAGACAGGGCCATGGTCCATGTCGTGCCGTCACAGTAAATAAGAATTGTTTTGAGCGCTTTCCTATTTTGCTGCGAGCTGGGTGTGCATTGGTGCATTTGTGAATTGCGAACAGCCAATCTGTTTTCAATGAAAATCGTTTGTCGGTGTTTGTGTGGGTGGGGAACAGCATGTGTGTCGCCGCTGCTGTGCTGGATGTGAGACCGGCATCCCTACGGAAATTGAAAACCGTCTCATAGCAATTTTGGTAACTTGTTGCTCAGTTAAGTATGAAAGGAATGTGTACCGAAAGACAAAAGCACAGCTTTGAAGATATCACTACCAGAGAACAGGATTGCTCTTTACACTTGTACTGAAGGGCATCGAACGCGCATAATTTAAACATTATTGTAAGGTTATCATCTTGTGCGCAATTTTCACACAAGTGATTCGTATGCCACATTGGCACGCTAACACACTCGCCCACCACTTGCGCGTGTTTACGACTAGGTTCTACGCAATAGACAGAGCTCCACGTCCCCGGCCACCGAGCGCTCCATCTCGAGACTCCGGCCACGAACTTCGGTGGGCCGTGTCCCGGGTGAAACTCCAGGGCATGCACTTGCTTACACATCGACTTGCATGCTTCCAGTAGAAGTAGTTGGGAGGCTGCATCTGCACGGAAGTCCTTTGCTTGGCGGGAGACGTCATGCTATGGAAGCAACTTGCAGAGCACCGCCTGCGTGCACTCATTGCCCTGCCATCCCTAAAGCAATCGATCAGCTCGGCGACATGCAGAGCGGCGGCAGGGCAGCTGCAACACTCGCGCACACACTTTTCCTCGGAAAAAGTTGTCGTCCTATGCCGGCGAGATTTCACCTTGTCTTTGATGAAGATTCTTGTTTCAGTGTCCTCACTTTGTTCGCACTAGTGCAAATTCAGGACAGAAAGTCTCCGGGGGGTCGCTGCTTTTGCTCGCTCAGGCTGGCCCGGATGGCCATGTTGACGGGGACGTGGCCATGCCCTTGTTAATGCATCTTTGAAGGCAGAGCGCTGCACCGCAGACGAAACCTAGGCACACGACGCGGGCCACGTGGGGCTCCATTATGTGAAGTCCCTGATCAGAAACCAGCCACCCAAGACACTCTTGATGTTGACGTTGCTGATCCAGGCGCTCAAGGTCGGTAGGCATTCTGGCTACGCCCTGGCCATCCAACTGTTCCCGGCTATCCTTAGAGAGACCATGCGGGCGCAACGGCAAAGGGCGGGTGCAGAGGTGAAATTCTGAACGGGCGTCGTGGCTGCGTTTCCAGGAAAATGCACTCAATTTACTGGGGATCCTAGACGTTATTTCCTAAAAAGCAGTAAGAATGACGTGCCAGAAAGTTGGACTTCTGACCTGTCGGGGGTATTGCTTTGGGAAACAAGACCCATCTCCAGAAGTGCGTTTTCATGGGTGCTCAATGGTTCCCATTCACCAAGGAGCTTTCTCATCCTGGAAAGTTCCCAGAGTGCAGAATATTGTTCAACAGCATCCGCAACAACATCGGCCGCTGCCATACACCAAGTGATGGGTGGTAATACCAGTTTGGTGAGCAGAGAATCAACAAGGGCGGCACCGAAATTGCTACAAAAAAGGCTGTGTTTCTATTGGCAATAGAAATGTTAGTACCGCCACGGAGTGCAGCACCACCAAATCCACCAACAACCAACTCAGTTCACTCAACCATGGAAGGACTCGTCAGCTCGGAAACCCATGGTGCAGCAGTATTCGCCTTGATGTACAAACCGACAGCACCCCATCGGCACCTTAGTAATTCGAAGCCATACTGCAACGCCCTAGTGCAGTGCCCGCATAATGCCCAATAGGGAGGCTTCCCGGCGCACCAGTTCCCCACCTGTCACCACACTCATCCCCAATGCAGTCACACCCCGTTGGAGCACCACGCAGCCCAACATGCTGTGGCAGAGCACATCGTACGGGAGTTCTAAGTCCTGGTGCGGCATCCTAAGTGTTTTCAAAGCACAAATGGTGCTGTCAGCATCAAACAAAACGCCCCTACGATGCACAAGTACCTCCCTCGAGGACGTCGCATCTAAACAATGCTCGTCAAAAGGTCTTCTTGGGCGTGCAGCAGCTTCATCAAGCATGGCAGCACATCTACGGACCCGAAAACTCATCACTGTTTCTGGGTTTTCATCAATGACCATGGCAATTCATGAGGGATCAGCAGTAAAAGTCATCATGGTGACAGCATAGGTGCTCTCTTGGCAGATTATGGAGCTGATGAAGATCATCAACGTCCCAATAAGCGTGTACATGTCGCCCCAGCATGAGAGTCCTCCAGCAGCCCAGCATAACTGTGCTCGGTCTCTCAACATACAAAACCTTGAGGCCGCAACTTTCCAGCAGCAGCTCCACCAAGGAATACACGTCGGAAAAAAGTTACATATCCTAGGATATGGAAACGCCCATATCCTCACCCATATCCAGGATATCGAATATGATATGGGAGGATATGCATATCCTGGATATGGGCGGCCCATATCCAGGATATGGGCGCCCATATCCTGGGATATGGCAAGGATATGGACGAGGATATGGGCCATATCCCAGGATATGGGAGCCCATATCCTGGATATGGCGAGGATATGGGAGGGATATGGACGAGGATATGGCATATCCCAGGATATGGGAGCCCATATCCTGGGATATGGCGAGGATATGGGAGGGATATGGACGAGGATATGGCCATATCCCAGGATATGGGCGGCCATATCCTGGGATATGGCAAGGATATGGGAGGATATGAACGAGGATATGGACGAGGTTATGACCATATGCTGAATATGTGGCGCTCACAATGGGCGCGTACGGTCGTCAACGAGAGGCGCACACAATCTCTGAAACGAATTGCTTTACAGATTTTACAACAACTGCAAATCAAATTGCGTCCATATCTCTGGCCAAGCAACTACCCATTAAATCATCCCCCTCTCAGTTCTCTAAGCAGCTATCTATTATGAATGCAGTGACAACACAACTCCCATTAACCATTCCTTTGCACCGATGCCTGCCAGACTGCCACCCTAGTTGAGCCTTGGCACCATCATGCAATACTGCACCAGCAGCCCATGGGTGGCCACCACCTGTGTCGACATCACCACACCATCCTCGCCGTCACCACCTCTCCACCTGTCACACACACTTGCACAGTGTCAGCACACACCAGCTCCCTGACATGTCACACAACAATCTGTGCAACATTGCCATGAATACAACCTTACCCTGCCGTTTGCTGATTACTGCAACCCTAATCGATGAAACTTCAAAACAATCAGCGGGCACATCCTCCACAGCAGGCAGACACAACACATCCTCCACGATCTGTGCAAGACGTGACGGTGGGCAGGTGCAAGTACAAATATCTGGGCTGGCATTGGTTGTGCTCTGAGATAGAACCACCTTGTGACTCTGCGGTCATGCAGACAGCGGTCTCCAGTTGATGGGGTGCTGCCGACCTTTTCTACCCCATGTCGCTCCAGCAGTATGTTCTCAGGCTTCAGGTCTGTGTGTATGAGCTTGATCTACTGCATGTATGCAATGGCTTCCAGCAACTGCACCACAGGAATGGAAACTGGATGGCAGTCAATCTGCTGCAGGAAATAGTACAGGCTGGCTCAAGCCTTTCGAAATCCTGCAGGACAAAATGGAAGAAACCTTTTCGATCATTTCCCTGTGAAAAGACAAGCTTGCCGCGTGTGCAGACTGGAAGCAAGTGGCACAAGTCTTTGTGGCATGACTACAAAAACTGGAAAAGTTTTTGAGATTGAGATGAACAGCCAGACGTAGTACCATTCCTGCACAATCACGGACGAACACACGCGGCGACCGTCAGCCACCGGCGGCAGGGGTGTCTCGATCGGGCTGTGCGGTGAGGCGAGGCCGGGGGCGCACCTTATGCGGCGGGCTGTACGGTGGCGAGGGCTTGTCCGGGAACACGAACGCCTAGTGGTCGGCCATGGGCAGCAGCCTCGGCCGGGCGATCTCCCTGCTCGCCCTCAGCAGCCGCTGATCATCCACAATCTGCCACCCGCGATGCGAGAAGCGAGAACACTCGGCACCGGGACACGGCGATGCGGACGGCGGGCCAGGCGGGCGGCGGGGGGCAGGGGGGCAGACCTCGTCGTTGGATTGCCCCGTGCGGTGCTTCTTGTTGGGCAGATCGGCGGGGAGGGAGCCGTGCGACTCGCGGGCGTGGGCCGGTGGCCGCGCGTGCCTGTCCTTGGAGCGCGGCGTCTCACTCGGACCAGTGGCTGCCGTTGCTCCACGCCGCGGTAGCACAGCACGGACATGGTAGCACAGCACGGGGTAGGCGGGGTTTGGCGGGAATGACAGAAACTAGAACCTCTAAATGACGGTGGACATCTGCCGGTACAGCGCCGGCGTAATGTAATAATGCCAGAATCATTCTCACTGATGCCTGTCAGAATAGGCGGCCACCGCCGCATGTGCTGTTGACGAGTCAACTCCCGGTTGCAGGACCCACCGCCGGAGCACAGCAAACACGGCGCCGACAACTGGGAAGACCCGGGCCCGGCCCATGGCGAGGCGTTCGCTGGCGTTCTGGCCGCCCTTAAGAGCCGCAGCAGCAGCGTGCGGTGGGAACCACGGCATGCGCATCGGTGGCAGCGGGCGGCGAGGTGGCAGGGGAGGCGGTAGGGGGGCATCGGATTGTAGCGCACGCCGCCGCGGCCCTTGAGACTGCTCAGGGCTGAAGAATCAATGCATGGGAAACCTTGGTTTGATTTTGTGAAAGTGAGGAGTGCGGATGGTGGAGCGTACTACGCACAACTGCGTTTGCTTTTCAATTGGAAGGATCGCCAATTTGCATTCGTGAGGTGGTTGGATGCAAACGTCCCAAAGGAAGATGACGTCTTGTCCAATTTTGGGTGTGTTAGGCTGGCATGGGAAAAAAGAAGGACCAAAAAGTGCAGCAATATGCCACGGTATGATGTCATACCGTTGGGAAGCATAGTGTGCCAAGAATATGCAGTTCCTGACTTCCGGGATGGCACTGGGGATTTCTTTCATGTTTCTTCATTCGTTTGACAGCAATGTAGTCATGCACAAAAGCATTCAATGTTGAATTTAAAATGTGTCGGTGATAATATTCGGAAATGTTTCAGTGCTCCCAATACCGCCGCCCCTGATCCCAATTGCCTCTCCTGCATCCGATCACCATCATGACTTGCTGCCCCATCTCTGCCTGTTGCAGGGCCCAAACTTGGGCACCATGAAGCTCAACCCTTTGAAGGACCATCAAGGAATCATCACCAGTTATGTTAACATACGCACAAACACATCCATCCTTCCTAATCTGCATCAACATCCAAGCTGGTCCTCTGGCCATCCATCCAGCCTTGTCCATCTGGCCCATTCCATTTGGCCCAATGCTCTAGAAGTCCTGACGTACAAACAGGGGGGCAAAATTTAATAGATGAGTTGCTTTCAAGGCCAAAACAGAATTTCATTGGCACCACAAGTACAAGTTGCAAGGAGCTACCTTCTTTCCCTCACAATCGTGAGCCAGCCTATTCTGACAATGGTTGAAACATTGTAAGACATGACTTGCTGCAGATCTAACCTCTGGCATCATGTTCTGATGCACAAACACAGAGGCATAATTAAATGGATGGGTAGGTCTGAGATCCAAACCAGAATTCTATGGTGTTTCATTCATAATGCTGCTTGGCACCACAAGCATAAGGCAACCAGCAGGGATCAACTTTCTTACCCTCATAATCGAGGGCCAGCCTATTCTGACAATTGTTGAAGCAATCACTTGCTGCAGATCTAACCTCTTCAGGTTTGCCCAGCTGACTTCCACCAATAGAGACCATTCATCTTACCTCAGCACACACTTGTGTGAACAGATGCGCTCAGCAGCATGGCTTCAAGGGGCTGCGTTCAGCTCTGGCACAAACCCTGCCATCCTTCCAAGTTTGCAGCAACATTCAAGCTGATCCTCTGGCGATCCATAATGCTTGATCCAAAGGGCCTGATCCATCAAGCCTGATCCTCAGGAAGTCCTGATGCACAAACATAGAGGCAAGGTTTATTGGATGAGTAAGTCTGAAGGCCAAACCAGAATTTCATTGTGATTCATTCATAGTGCTATGCTTGGCACCGCAAGTATTAGCTGCAGAAAGCTACCGTCTTTCCCTCACAATCATGAGCCAGCTGGCTCTGACAATTGTTGCAATAATGAGACTTGAGTTGTTGCAGATCTAACTTCTTCAGATTTCCCCAACTGGCTTCCACCAACAGATGCCATCCCTCTCACCTAGGCACAAGCTTGTGGTGAAGGGATGTGCTCAACAGCACGGCTTCACGTGGTTGCAATCCTGGAGAGAATAACACACCCTTACTTTTTCAAACGTGCAGAATAATCGAAGAACTGAAGAATTGTTACATCGTTCATCTAACAGAAAGAAGCGCCAGGGTCAGGTGCCAACACCTTCTCCCTTTCGGCGGCCCAACGCACCCCTGCTCGCCGTGGCCTGCCATTCCCACGACAATTTGAAGGGCTGCGGATCAACTCATCGTCCAGATCTGCGATCATGTCCGGCATCGCTAGATTTTTGCCTGTAAGTGGCGACAAAGCCAGGAGGCCGCGGGCTGCCAGCGCTTCTGCTAATACTAGCCGCCGGGGCTGCCACACCCTCCACGCAACCTGACGGGTTTTGGATCTACCAATCGTCCAAATCTGCATAATGTGCGGCATCGCCAAAAATTCGCCGATCACTTTCAAAATCTCTAGGCAGCCACATGGGCCACCAGCGTTCAGCACGAGGCATTGACCACCTTATAAAACGTGCGCAACGCGCCGCAGCCCAACCCACCATTCCACGATCTCCAGCGCTCCCTCCAACGGCCTCAACTGACCTCGGGGGTCTTAGAGACGCACGGCGAGAACCCCCGCATTGTTAAGGCTGTCGCGCCTCTCCGCCACGCATATTCACCAAGGTGTTCCCCAAGGCGAAGAATACCTGACCATCCCCATTCGGGGGTGTCCCTGAACATACTGTGGCTCCATATCCAGGATATGGACGCCCATATCGCAGGATATGGTGAGGATAAGGGCGAGGATATGGCCATATCCTGGGATATGGGCGCCCATATCGCGGATATGGTGAGGATAAGGGCGAGGATATGGCCATATCCCAGGATATGGGAGCCCATATCCTGGGATATGGCCATATCCCGGATATGCATATCCAGGATATGGCAGCCATATCCTGGGATATGGAGGGATATGGCCATATCCTGGATATGCATATCCTGGATATGGCCAGCATATCCCAGGATATGGAGGCCATATCCTAGGATATGGCCATATCCTGGATATGTATATCCAGGATATGCAACTTTTTTCCGACGCAGTCTTGAGTATCACAATATATGCCACGCAAGACTCACGACTCTGGCGTGATCATGAACGAAACTAGATTTTTTGTTCAGTGCCAAAAGCCTGTGAACACATTGACCAAAAATATCAAGGCTTGAACAACAAAGATTGTTTGCTCATTGGAAAATCCTGTGAAGCCATTGACTATAGAATCAAGATTTGGAAGGGGTACTCAATATCACGCAGCACGCATTGTTCCAATGCAAACTTCCAACATGGTCACCATGTTGCATTGTGGTGTGAATACAATGCAGTGTGATATTGCCAACACAATATGCAACAACAACAACAAGCAACATGAGCCTGTGTATCCTATACAACATAGCGATACCACCCACGCCCGCCTCCACCATCTTGGAGGCGTCCCTATTGGATATTTCCAGGCGGTGCAGACCCGCAAACGAGGTTTGGACCTATGCACTGTATAGATCCAGCTTCATAATATGCAGCAACATGGTCGTTGCCATAGGCAGCCATTGTTAGAACACACAGTTGGGAAGCATTCCCAATCACGATGAAACAAGTGGTATAAATTTGACTCGCCAAATTGTGCAATTGGGCAACGCCGGTTGCACAGGACTTCGCTTCTCCTTCTTCACCCAAGATCCAAGGTACAAACATTGCATGAAGGCAGATACCGGGTTTGGAGATGGGATGTGAATTTTATGAGATACAATGTTGGCATTGCGACCAACCTTGCAGGCCTGAAATGTTCACAGGCGAAACAATTACGCCCGGCACGCACTTACGGTGCCATCATAGAGTGCACCACTATAGAATGCACAAAATATTTCCATTCAAAAAATATTTTCTGCTAAGTACACAAAAGCTTTGGTACGCAAGTATTTTTCAGTATATCATGGTTGCGGTCTGATGGGCGTCAGGCCTCCTAACACAATGGAAGCCACGCCAACCAGCCTTAATGTCCAACGTACTTTTTTGGTCATTCCGTGAAGCAGCACAGACGTTGCACCGCCTCGCAGGTAAAAAGAGACCAATGGATGGGATGTCTCCCTCGACTTCCAAAGCCTCGCGGTGTGCTTCGACCGACCTACCCAATTTATGGGACTTAGCAAGTGCAGGAACACTGTTGTCCGAGCAGTCCTACTCGGCACTGCCCCACGCAGCCTCTGTCAAGACGCTAAAACCGTCCACATCGCCGTCTGCATGGTGCGTCCCAAGCAAGGGTCACAATCGGCTACCAAGAGTGAGGTTGTTGGAGCGGCGTTATTGCTGCCAGCCTGTCAATAATGACACCCTTTCTGACAACCTCGCTCCTGACCGCCGGTTGCCGCCCTTGCCCGGGGCGCATCTCGGCGCCATGGAGCCGGACGTCCATGCAGTCGCCTTTGGCGTCTTGACGGAAGCTGACTACGGTAGCCCCCGCGCCACGGTGTGGATTGACACCACGGCGAAGAGCCTACGAAGAGCGCCAATGTTCTGATCGGGCGGGGGCAACCTTGCAGTGGAGGAGAATCTACACTGTAGATCGCTGTGGAATGTGGCCACGCCGCGCTAGTTTGACCATGTTTCATAGCAAAATGACGGCGTCTGCGCTCGCCTCGGGCCCCCCGGGTGTGCCACCACTAGATTTGGCTAGTCTGTTTAGGCTTACGCATACGGCTTGGATATGTGCAGTGACATGGTTGCAGCTACAGGCTACCACAGTAAGGATGTTGAAGATTCAGGGCTGAAGCTTCAGCATTGGTTACGTCCGGCTTCCTGCGGCTTCCCGCCCAGGCACGCAGTGCGGCGCAAGCAGATGATATTACATAATACAACAATCCAAACGCAGTGTCCCCGAAGTACTCATTCATTGGAAAGTGTGCCTTGTCCGGTCCCTGTCACCTCGTGACTAAGCGATCTCCAAAAGATCAAATATCCAGCGCAGCCAATCCCCCCCAGGTGTGGGAGGGAGGGCGAAAACGAAGTGAGGTGTGTGCGCGCGCGCTGCCCCAAACGTCCCACTACCCTGCCAGAAACTACGGGCAGCACGCGTGCCCCAAAACTTTGCATTTCCAATGCATTGTGATCGTCCCATGGGCGACCCCCGCCCTTGCCGGTAGACAGGTACTAAGACCCAACCAGTATTTTTCTCCCGCCCGCCTTCGGGCCTCCCGTAAACTAGCTTACTCCGCAGACTCCGTAACCAATACTTACGTCCGGCTTCCTGCGGCTTCCCGCCCAGGCACGAAGTGCGGCGCAAGTAGATGATATTACATAATACAACAATCCAAACGCAGTGTCCCCGAAGTACTCATTCATTGGAAAGTGTGCCAAGCTCCAAAAGATGACCCGCCCCAGCTTCAGGGCCCTGCGGACGGGCCGGGCTGGGGCGGGGGAGAACCAGAGGGTGCAGCAGGGAGCGCAGCCTCCGGTAGAGGCCCGAGAGCCGGTGGAGATGAGGAGGGGGAGCCGCGGAAGACATCTTGGATCGCGGCGCGGAGGTGGTCGGCGGGCGCCACCATCCACCCGAACAGGCGGAAGTCGAATTCGGTGGGTGTCCGCTGACGGTCGATGTAGCGCCAAAGGGCCTTGGATTCAGGCGCCCACCCGCCCCAATCGCGTATCCGGCTCTCAGGGACGAGAATCGAGAAGGCGGATGAAGCGCCTGTCCGCCGGGTACTGTGGTGGGTGAGATTGGGGGTGGGGAGATGTGCCGAGGCAGAGCCGAACCAGCCCCGAACAGCCGCGGCGGTGGGAGGCCGCCGATCGGCCGGTAACTACAGGAGGTGTAGAGGCCCAGCTCCCGGGCGGCGGGCCCACTGCAAAGCGCGGAGATCCCGGAAATGGCGGATCAGGGCAGGGAGCTCGGGCACCCCGCGGGTGTCAAATTTGCGGAGGCGCCACTGTAATTCCCTGGTCGCCTTGGTCTTGAACCGGCGTTCACGAAAAACGAGGAGATGGCCCGTCACGTAGAGGTCCTCGTTATATATCTCGTGGGCCGAATCGGCGCGTAGGAAGAAGATGGTGTCGAGGACTGCCGATAGGAATGGGCGCACGGTAGTCGCGGTGGAGGCTTGGAGTCCGAGGTGAATAAGACGAAACACCCCAGAGGCCGGAAAGGCCTGAATGGAGTCCCGGTACTCCTCCCCTGGGGCGTGCTGGCGCCATGCGTCGCGAAGCCGGGCGGTGATCGAATCATGGGCGTGGAAATGGCGAAGGCCCACCCAGCGGTGGACCGTAGAAATAGCCGAGACGTATTGGTCAAGGCTGCGCACGGCCACCCGGCCTTCCGCCCGGAGGAAAAAGAACGTAGGCGTATATCTGTTCCGGGGCGGCGGGGATCGCGCGCCAGCCCCGCCGGGCGCACATACCGGCAAACTTCAGGAATTTGTGCCAAATGCTCCGACGTCCCGACTCCGCGTTGGCGTCCACTTGGTCGCGAATGATCGCCCAGCGTTCCTCCGGGGTAAGGCGCAACAGGTTGCCGAACTGAGAAGCCGTAGTATCCACGATCGGCAGGAGGTGGCGCAAAATTTCGGACGTGGTCTGGCTGGCTACTGGAAGGCAGGTGGCGGGCAAGGGGGGTAGGCCGAAGGGGTGAGGCGCGGTAGAATCCGTAGGGCCATCACGTGCCAGTGAGCCGCTTGCACAAAGGTACCCCCCAAATGCCCGGCGCGAAAAAAGTCCCTCCGCGGTGGGTAGACGATCCGATCGGAGGCCAGGGCTGTCAAACGCCGGTACCAGGGCGCAGCCGGCCACATTGGGGCCAGCACCACCGCCTCCGCCCGAGGATGAGCCTCCAGAAAGGCAGTTAGACGGGGAAGCTGGGAGAGGGGGGGTTGCACCAGCTCCGCTCCCACTCCCAGTCCCGCTGAGCAAATGCATCGATCCCCCCGGTCATCGGGCACCACCATCGAGAGTTGAAGCCGGGAACCATTCGGTTCTCCGTGGTGGCAAAACGGTCCACTGTGAAGGGGCCCCAACGCCGCTGGAGGGCTGCAAACACTCCCCGGTCGATCGCCCAGTCCTCGGAATCTTTTTCGCGGGACAAGGCATCGGCCAGACGGTTCTCGTTGGTCGGGAGCCAAATGGGGGCCACGCTTAGAGAGAGCGAGTCGATCAGATACATGACTTTGCGGAGTGCGTCCATGAGTGTGCTCGAGGGGGTCGTCCTCTTCGTCAGAACTGCTTTTACCACCTGCCTGTCCGTGTAGAGGTTGACCCTGCGACCCCGAAGACGTTCCCCGAAGGAGTGGAGAGCGCACTCCACGGCCCCCATCTCCTTCAGGTTGATGTGACTGCGGCGATCTAACAGGCTCCAAAACCCGCGGGCCAGAATGGGGCCCTCCGCAGCCAGATCGAGCGTGGCCCCCCACCCGTAATCCGAGGCATCGGTGTGGAGAACTGCCGATGCCGGTGGGTGCCACAGGGTGGCCGTCGTGTTGGTGGGCCCCAGGGCCTTCCAGAACTGGAGGTCCCGGAGGCTTTGACGGGAGAGGCGCACCCGGCTGCGCCAATTCCCGCGCGAAGCCAGGTCGTTGAACAGGCTCCGAAGATAGAACCGGGCCGCCGGAATCGGGAGGCTGAGGGATTGCGCCCGGCCGCAAAAGGCTGCAAGCTCCCGCGCCTTGATCGTCCGGGCGCTTAACGGGGCCCGGAGCAGAAAGTTCGATGCGTCCTGTCGAATGTTTTTGACTTTGCCCGGAGGGGCGAGGACCAACCCCTTGGCCGTGTCCAGGATCACCCCCAGGTGGGGGTAGACTTGTGTTGGAGTCCAGGTGCACTTGGACTCCTTGAGAGTGATGTTCAATTGGTCCAGAACTGCCCGGGTTAGCGTCCCCCATTGGTGTGTCTGCGACCGCGTGAGCATCCCCCCGGCAAAGTCGTCCAGATAGGGACTCAAAACTGGGGCCGGGTTGGCATCCCAGTAGGCCCCCAAGGCCCCCTTCGGGCGGCGGGGGGCCGCAGCATGGGGGGCTCGCAGGAATGCGACCAATGGCCGCATTGTCTTGGTGAACGCCGGAGGAGAATTCCTCCAGCCGAAGCACAGGCTCGGGCATTCGAACACTTCCCCGTTGATCTGAAACTGGAAGAAGCGCACGCTGCGCTCCTCGACGCGAAGATGGTGGAAAGCGTCGCGCACGTCCCACCCCACTAGATGCTGTGACAGCATCGCTGTCCCGGCTGAATCTGCGGTAAGAAGGTGTGCAGCGTCTCGTAGCACGTGTGCCAGGCCGCGCAGTGCTGATTGACGTGCCGAAGATCGACGACGAGTCGGCAGCCCCCGTCCTTCTTGGGAATAAGGAATGCGCGGGACACAAAGCGAGGGTCCCTGGCTGGACGGATGGCCCCTGTGGCCAGGTAATGGCGGCGAAGCTCTGTCCAGGCCGTGAGCTGGGCCCCCTCCACGCGGCAATTCCCGTGGTGAAAGGGGGCTGGAGGTCCCGCCAGCCAGTGGACAGGGACGCCCTGGTGGATCCAGCGGAGCACCTCCGTCGAGGCGCCGATCTGTCTCCAAGCGCCGATGGCGCGGGCCATTCTGTTGGCCAGAAATTCGCGGGGATTGATCCCCAGTGCAGTGTAGATTGCCCGTTCCCATTGGCGCGCCTGATCGTAGGCCATCGTCGGGCACCCGGGCTGTGCTGGGCCTGTCCGAAGGCTCATTGTCGTGGACGGCGAGTTGCTTCAAGGCACTCGCAATGTCCCTGAGCTCCTTCTTGGAGCTCATGCAGCGTCGGCAAACGGGTTGCCGGAGGTAGACCCCGACGTCCCCTGATCGCTTTGACTTCCACGGCCGCTCTGATAAGATCGACGGCCCCCTCCCCGGTTACGGCCTCCGCCACCCCGCCGGTGACCTGCCGAGTTTCCTTGGCTGAAAGAATGGGCGCTGCGGGTCTGTTGCTGGCCCCGCTCGCGGGAGTCCGTCTGGGCGCGAAAAGAGGATTTTTGAATCTGCTCCCGAAGCTTGTCGGTCGTGTCGCGTACAAGCTTGGGGGTGTACTCAGAATCCTGTGAACCCAATCGAACGCTGGTTGCCAGCGTCTTCCAGGCGTGTTCGAGCGGGGTACTGGCGTGCGCAGCCTGGAGACGCCGCTGAGCCAAAGTGACGACGGAAAGGTCGACCGCCTTGGCGAGGACCACGCACACTCCCACCAGTGTGCTTCGAACAGGGCCTTGTAGCTCCTCCGACTGAGCGAGCTCGATCAGATGCACCAGTAAGTCGTAGAAGAAAGAAACTGACGGGGCCCAATTGGAGTACTCGGCGAAGAATCCACTCTTGGGGCCCAGCGCCTGTGCAATCCGCTGGCCGTCAGCGGTGTTAAGGACGTCGAACCACGCCCCAAACTGCGCGCCTTCCGGACGCTTCACCGGGTTCTTTCGAGCAGGAAGGATATTGGCCCCGGAGTGAAGGAACAGGCGATCCTCCGTGGGCAGTGGATCGGTAGAAGCGCCGAATCTGGTGGCCAATTCACGTAGGACCTTGTCCGACTCCGTAGACTGGTCGGAACGCTCGGTAGCTGGTGGCCCGCCGTCCTCTGCTCCCGAAGAACTCGATGGAAGGGCGTTGAGCAAGGCGCGCAGATTCTCGAGGATCTCGTCGGCCGATGGCATGAAGGGTCAGTGGAGCGTGTGGCTATAGCCTGCTCCAGGGGATGCGACACAAACACAGACCAGAGGTCTGGCGCAGCAGATCTTTTCCAAAGATCGGAGTAAAGTTCCCGAGGGACCGGGCTCGCGACACCACGGTGGTGGAGCGAGAAAACGAAGTGAGGTGTGTGCGCGCGCGCTGCCCCAAACGTCCCACTACCCTGCCAGAAACTACGGGCAGCGCGCGTGCCCCAAAACTTTGCATTTCCAATGCATTGTGATCGTCCCATGGGCGACCCCCGCCCTTGCCGGTAGACAGGTACTAAGACCCAACCAGTATTTTTCTCCCGCCCGCCTTCGGGCCTCCCGTAAACTAGCTTACTCCGCAGACTCCGTAACCAACACATCTTCAACGTCCTAACAATATTGTTAGGATGCACCATGAGGATTGGGCAGGATTATATGCAGCCCACGAAGGGGGTTGGTCGCCCGTATGCCCGATGCATCGTGCATCGTATCCGCCACTGCCCCTGCGCCAGATCAGGCTTCGGTGCACGCCGCCAGCAAGCAACACAAACTACGCCATCGACATCGGCAGCAGCGGCGATGCTTGTGAGGGAGAGGCGTCGGGCCCCTCCTCGCCAAGTCCTGCTGCCAGAATCAACACAGCGCACCGATGCCCATCTAGCAACTCGCTTGCACTAGGGCAGCGAGGACGGAGCACGGCCTGTTCAGGCCCTTGAGGTGCCACAGCAAGGAAAGTGGGAGAGAATTTTTTGCGCAAAGAATGGAGAGAGCCAAAACATTTGCGTGTACCGTCAAGCACCAAAGCCGCTGGCGCCCTCAACGAGCCACCGTATTGGGCAAAGGCATTAGTTAGCCCTTCCACTTTTGAAAGGCCTCGCCACAGCGCTCTTGAAAGTGCGCCAGCCCAGTTTTCGTGAGTTGTGATTCAATCGTTTTGTTGGGGAAAGCTGTGCCTACAGGCTGGCGGAGCTCCTACAGACCTTGGGGCTAGAGCGGTGAGATCAATAGCCATGAATCTAGGGGGGATGGGCCGGGTGATCGCAAGGCAGCACCACCAGATTGCCAACCGCGGCGTGTCAGCGCAGCGTGCGGCATGGCAGGCGGCGACTTTAAAGTGCAAATTTCAAGTCATTTGGCGTTGCAATGGCGTTGTGTGTTGGATCAGGTGAGGTAGGATCGGGTGGGGGTCAGGTGGGGAAGTGGGTAGAGTCGTTAGCGATTCTGTGACAAAGTCAGGCGGCAAACGCAGATATTTGCTGTCTCATGCCGTCGACAGCAATCCACAGCGAACGGCGCGCGGTGCAAGATTCAGCAGGTCGCAGGTCAGGTATCAGCGCCACAGCTGCTGATCTGGGTGCATGGTTCGTGCTTTCTGGCAGCGGCATGGGCCAGGGGAGGGTGGGATCTCTTAATGTCCAGGTGCCAGCCTTTGCCGCCTTTGCTTTTGTGTTGGCACGGCACAGTGGGGTCACAGGGCGGTGCTGGGGCCTCACAGCAGCCCACGACATGGGCGCCGAGGCGGGCAGCTCGTGGTTTTGAATGCCGCAGGGGCGCAGGGCTGGGTACGATGCATGGCGTATCGGACATACGGGCGACCAACCCCCTTCGCGGGCTGCATATAGTGCCACCCAATGGGATCGCACTGCCAATTCCTGTGAAACCAGTGGCGTAAATTTGAGGCGCGAATTTTTTTTTCGACGAGGCAAGGCCGGTTGCACTGAACGTTCGCCTCCCATTCATCGCCCCAAGGGCCAAAGAACAAGCACTACATGAAGGCAGATGCCAGGTTTGGAGATGAACTATGAATTTCAAAGTTTGTCAAATGTGCACTGCATAAATGTTCAGGCCAGAAATGCTTATGGGTGAAACAATTTCGCACGGCGCACACATAGGGCGTCACCATAGCGTGCATCACCACGGAGTGCGCAAAATGTTCTGGTCAAAATTTTTTCTGCAAAGTATGCAAAAAACTTTGGCGGGCAACCGGTTTCGGCAACTACGTAGGTGTGGTCTGATAGACGTCAGGTCGCTTGTCGCAATGAGAGCCAGGTCAGCCGGCGGCAGGGAGTTTATTTGGCCCCCCGGCGAAGCGACGCGGACGTCGCACCGCCTCACGGGTACAACGAGCCCAAATGGCGGGAGGTCTCCCTCGACTTCCCAAAGCCTGGCGGTGTGCTCCAAGCCCCCCTCCCGCTTTGTGGGGCTTACGCTGCCTGAGCGAGATTGCCTGGCAGCAACCGATCACTTGCGACACACTCTCTCCTGGTCGCTGATCGTCCCCCTTGCGTGGGGGGCGCGTCGGGGCCATGGAGCCGGCCTTCGACATCGATGCCTTTGGCGCCCTGACGCTCACGGCAACCAGCACCCCTCGGTGCGGATACAAACCGCGGTGTGGAGAGCGTGCGAGGGCTGGCCCAAACTGCAGGGAGCATCTCCAACATGGCGGGGGCGATTGCGGCCGCCGTTGCTCTCCTGTGGAGCGTCGCGGGCCATGATCCAGATCAGGCCGACGCCGCGGAACTGAAGGGCTGGCTTCTGCCGCTGGCGAAGGCCCTGGACACGGCCGGCTTGCTGGACGTCGCCAAGCTGATGGATGGCGGCGACGCGTCCCTCCTTCAGCCCTTGGGCGGGCCCTCGGGCGGGTGGTGGGCGGGTGGCCCGCCGCATCGCGCGGGCAGGAAGGGCGGGACGACTGCCCACCGGCCTTCGGCGACGAACAAATGCGGGCCTTGGCGGAAGACGCCGGCGTTGAGGCGGAGGACGCCGGGAGCTTTGTGGCGATGCTGCAGGCGCATTTGATCGGCGGCGAAGGCAGCGCCGTTTCGGGCGAGTGGCTGCGCATGGCGAGGTGACCCGGTTGGCTCGAGCGGGGCTATTATGCCCCCCGAGTTTTCAGTTGGAGCGCTGCCAAACTCGCTGCTGATCTGCGCTCTGTCGGACAACGCCTGAGTCGCTCGCGACGTACTTCATGAGTTCCGCGTGTCCAACCCCCCTGTGCGCAGTCGAGGGTCGCGTGGGAGTGATTCGCATGGGCGTTCAACAAGGGTGCGTGGCGTGTGCAGGGAGAAGATCGGGCGCAAAGGCGCCGTTGGCATGGCGGATTTTGCAAGGTTTTGTGCCTCGCTGTGCAGCTCCCCAGCAGCACCGTTCGCAACGCGCCCGCAACCGGCAGCGATAAACCCTGGCCCTGTTGAGGTGCCCGGGCCATCTCGCCCACACCAGGTTTTTTCAGCGTCCAGCGTTGCCGGGAGTTGTCCGAAGTGAGGCTTATGCGTCAAAATTCTGCCGGACACCTTATCCGAATTGAGGTGCTTTGGGTCAAAATTTCCCAGACACTAGTCTGCAAGCGGCATGCAAGTTTGCAAGTGACGGCCTGCAAAAGGCCGTTGGCTCCTTCAGCAAGGTCAATCAGCCCAAGATTGTTGTTCTGCTGCTTATCTTTCGCCTGTCTTCCACTGGAAGAGGAACAGCAACGGCAAACTCGTGCCATTCCTTCCCTAATGGGCTTTTCTCATTTGCAATTTGTGACACCAATTGCCAATGCTCTTGTTTTGCTTACATGAGGTATGTTGCGGGGCCTAGCCCATGCAGCACACCTGATTTGGAACACTACACAAGGGTGCGCAAAGCCAAAAGTTACTGCCTGTAAGGGAAGAAATTATTTTGATTTTGGTACACTGAACGTCAGATTGATGTAAAGGGGGGTGGGTTGGGGGTGGGGGGGGAGCCCTTGACGCTTTTATGTAATTGCACTAAAGTCTGAAAAAGGTGGGAAAATGCAGAAAAACGCAGCTGATCAGCGCCAAATAACTCATAGCTTGTTGCCAAACCTCCCTCAAATTTTCAATCATCCAGGTAGTCCTTAGAATGGATCAGTTTTCAGGCTTTTGGGCTGCTCTCATCGCCTATCATCGCTTTTGGCGTCCAACTTTTCAATTCACCGCCATTGCTACAGTTTTCGCTGTTTTTCCCTTAACTGTTTGAAAGTTGTATGGCATTGTTAGGTAATGTTGCTGAGTCATCCTAGGATGACTCAGCCAGGCCTAGCATAGAAATAAGGATTGAAACTAAGGGGGGAGGGGGCTCTGAGGTTAACGGCAACTTGACATTAAGCATACCAAAAGCCAAATAGTGTCTTCCCTAACTAATTGCTGCATAGGTGGACCGCAGCAAAGTGGCAAGCTGCCAATCGCAGTGTGCACTCTAATGAACTGATGCACTGCATTCATCAAGACAATCATCTTCACACAATAGTAGTGATCGGCACCCGCCATGTCGTTGTACTGCATGCAAATATGTGAAACTTGAGTTCCCCAAGGCATTGATTAGCGCTTCTCCGAACTGAGGCCAGCTGGCGTTTTTCTTGTTGGGCATTGTCTTTCTGCCTGACAAATTGTCATAACTCGGTTCCGTTCTTGCATTTCAAGCCGGTCATTTGAAACCCAATTCGGACAAAAAGTGGTAATTCGGACACAAACAAAGCCCATGTTCACAACCCGCGCACACCCAGTCGGTCTTGACTTGGGCATCGGTGGTCGTTTCCTTCAGGTGTTTACATTGGACTGGTGGCAACACACCAGGCTGATGAATGCAGAGCTTGCTGCAGCAAATAAGGAAGGATCTGCCACCTTTGCGCTCCCTAGGCGCCCCTCCCAAGATGGGCCACCCGGGAGGGATCGACCCAGAATGCAAGGCCGCGCCCCCCAAGGTGGCGATTTTCCACACAGGGCAAGCAAATTATCAGCAGAGCACCACAATCCAGGGCCACGGCCAGACTAAGACGACAACTGGGTGCTGATCATGCAGTGGCGGAGTCGTCAACGGGCCAAGGGCAGGGATATTCCGCAACTAGAGACGCCCATTGCCCCTCCCCGTGCACTATACGGAGCACCAGTGCTGGCGTTGGCCCTCCCATGCGCACGACTCTGAGCGAGGAGCCCGACAGGGGTGCAGCGGATCAGGGCGGGCAGGGTGCAGGTGACTATCGCCAAGGCGGGCAGGATGCAAGGGACAATCAACAAGGTGGGTAGGCTGCTGGAGGTCAGCAGCAGCCGGGGGTGCAGGTTGCCTATGGCAACCAGGCAGGCAAGCAGCAGCCCGCCAACCGCTGGTGAGGGAGCCTCCCATTTGGTACAACCCCCGCCAGGCCAGCAGGAATCAGCACGGTGGCCACCAGGCCAATGGGGCGCACCAGGCCAACCTGAGGCAACGCACAGTCAGATTTTGTGGCAAATGACCTTGAGCGTTACGGAGACATCCGACAGGCCCAGGAACAGGCGAAACTCACCCGCCTGGCACAGCTTCGCCACTTAGGAATGAAAATGAGGTGAATGTGCCATTGCCGCCCCTTTGGTGACATTCGATTTTCAGAAGGATTGGTGGTGGTGGACCACCACTCGTGGTTGGGTGGGTGGGGGGGGGGGGAAGTGGTTGGGTTTTGGTGTGCGCTTCATTCACTGTTTTCACTTCATATTCACGCTTCATCACGTTGGAGGGGTTGTGGAATGTTGACAGTGCTGGTGAGGGGATTCAGAGGGGGGTTGTGTCAAGGCGATTTTGGTGGGAATTCCAGTCGTCAAGTCTTTGCAACATCTTGTGTGCACATTTGGTAAATGGTGGGCTGGGGGCAATTGGTGGTGATGTTGCTGGATGATGTCACTGCATCAAGGCACCATGTGGGTGACAACAAGGCATGATGTACAACAAGCTGAGTCAATTAGTACGCTGCACGTCACTTTGCTAAACCGGGCCTATGAATTCTGTGTTCAAGGTTGCAAATCATAACATGCTCTGATCGCTAATTGGTAACCTTGTGATTAAGTGCAAATTCACCATTCATGTGGCATCGCAGCACACTGGGCAACACTGATCCTTTCCAGTGCGGCGCTTGGAAGGAAACTCTCTCGTTGAAATTGTCTTCTGTGCGCCTGGCGGAAGAGGAGCGTTAATCACAAGAACACGTTACAATCAATTGAACCGTCACATGTGATGGGCCCGTGGTTCAGACAAGACGATCTTTTGCCAGCAACGCTCTCCGCACTCGTCCTCCAGACAAGCACAGCAGTAGGGGGACTGCAATACACCCTCAGCGCCTCCACGCTGTCATACAGACCAGAGGACGCCAGCATGCATCAAATACCTTTTCTCTGCATCGTAGCTCAACACTGACAGGTCCACAGCGAACTCCATCGGAGAGGAGGGTCCTCACCCCGCGAAGGCAGTGCACTCATCCTCTGTTGTGATGCCTGGACATTCACGAGCGGCTGCCTTCAGCTGGTCCTGCAGCGTTGAGTCTTGGTCATACAGGTGGTCAATGAGCGTTTCGTCACTAGCGAAGCAATCTGCACACCACAAAAACTCACAGGATCAAACAACATGAAGTGTACCAATTGAAAACACCAATCCTTGGTCAAAGACAGGCTCAGGGCTTATACTGACTAGGCTGATGCACTGTTCATAGTTGCAAACTGCCAGACAATTGGAAGGCAGTTGCAGCATCGCCCTGCATGGCAGCCAGCACACATGTCCCAGCCTGCCCAATTGTCTGTCCAACTGACATATGCTCCTTTACATTCACTTCCTTTGATGCTGGTCTTCTCTTTTTGTTTAGATTATCCAGTCAAAAAGATGGGCGCTCAGATTTTGGGGGCGATGTTGGCTTTAGCTGCAATAAACATTCCATTGACCGCACTTCATGTGTTGGGACGCAGTCATGCAAGCACAACAACATCGGTGCCCAACAAGCTCAAATGGGCAACATCAATACTCAAAGTCCAGTGGTAGCTCTGGTCAGGCATGCATTTCCTTTTGTCAAATGTGAGCACTTGCAGAGCATGCCTGCAGCTGCTGCCATTCTAAAAGATGGAGTGGTGCAGGATACTCCCCACGCAGCACATCACGAACTATCTATACATCGTTTGAAGTGACATCTGCAATAGCTCTACCATAGGAATGTTGATGCACTCGATGCTCATGTTGCCAACAAACCCCCCTTCCATTTGGGGTGCTTTGTCCAACAGGATAACCTGTCCTTGCGAGCCAACAACAGCGCCAGTCTCACCTTCCCCGGATCTCTGACATTTGGGGTCATCGCAGTCCTCACTTGCTGTGCATTCCTTGACGTCCAGGAAGAATTGGCAGATGTCGCTCGCCTTGTCGGCATCAAAGAACCTGGACTCGTCAAAGAAGGGTGGGAAGCTGCACCTGCCTTCTTCTTCTATGTACACACACTTGCCTATGCATGCTGACCGGCGAGTAGACCCTGAGCATCGAAGCAAGGTCTGCAGGTCCTCAAAGACTACACTGTCCTCGTTGTCCAGAATCTGTTGCACCCCACAAGTCAAGTCACCGATGCAAAGGGACTAATTTTCGACTTCAAGGTGGAGCACACAAAGATGTTCATCGACTTTACATCAGTTCTGTGTCATGTGTTAACAAGTGGCAAAATGATTTCCAACACCACACAAAACTGTGCCTCAATTCCACTCGTGGCATGCGATTCATGCAAACAGCATAACAAGACCAGAGCACTGGCAACATGATGCATGCTTTGCTGCACGTGCATCACCATAGCAAGCAGCTTGCAGCTGCCACGTGCACTGTTCGTTGTGAATCCCCAATTCTAGGGCATGATGGTGTTCAAGGGTTTGGGGTGGTCTATACCTCGTCCACAATGCTTGGATTCTGTGCGCACACTCCCAGCTCCGCGTCCCTGCACAACAGACAGGAGCAATTAGGGACAAGGCTGTACCTGATACCTTGTCGAACTGCAGGCAACCATCTTTGCGTGTCCCAAATGCATGGGCAGTGGAGACTGTGCACAGAATCTACACCGATGCTGCAGATGCATATGGAATGGAAGCATCGGTGTGGATTCTCTGCACAGTCTCCACTGCCGTGCATCTGGGATACACATTAAATTGTTTCATCTGTGCTATTTAGAGAGATGGAAGGTGTGCATTGATTTCCAAGACACTATACACAAGCAGCAATCATTGCCCATCTTGGCGGCAATCAACATGGAGTACAATGACACAGTCTCACCATACGCAGGCCTCCTCAGCAACACAATCATCGAAATCTGGATAGTCTTCTCGGCACCGCAATCCTTTGGTGAACATGAAGTATTCTCGATCCAGGCAATCTTCAAGGTGGTCTAGCGTTTTGGCCCTGCATGTTCCTTTGTCACCGCCATTCCTGCAACCAAAACCAGAGAGCAATGGACCACAGCAAGGGGTGCTCATTCAGATTCAACACAGCCAAAAATTTTGAGAAGCACACAACCATGGTCATCATAGCAGAAGTGGGCCCTGCACCAGGCATCTGTGCTTGAATTTCAAGCACAGATGCCTGCTGCAGTGCCCTTTGCTGCTATGATGTTTCAAGCCTTGAAACAAGCTGCACTCTATCAGCAGCCATTCTAGCACAATAAACAAAGTGGAAGAACTGGAAGAGCTGCATCCATCAGTCTTCAACTCCCAAATCAAGCCAAGCTTACTGCAGAGCCCAAATTCTCATACTTACCACCGACAAGCTTGGTCTAACGCTTCACACTCCTCAATGGTTTTTTGCAGCACACAAAGCTGATAAACAGCCACAACACAACAAGATATTCAAAGGTGTGGTATTCAAACACTCACATGCCATGGAATTCAGTCTGACTGTACTTCGATGGTTCGCAATCGCCCTGCTTTCAACATTTGAGAATTGGCTAACACCATCCCGACGACACACACGCGCGTACAGGCTGCCCTGGCTGACCTAGTCTGGTTGGCTTGGTGAAGTGCAGATCCACCTTCTGGGGGGCCCTGCTCTGGATGTTGGGGCTTTGCCACAACTTCTGATATAGCTCTACTTCATTTTGAACGAGTCACTTCTGCACAGACCCTCACAATAAGTTGTTCGTTTTTTTGGTGTGGGTGTCCTGTGATGCAGAAAGTGGACGAGGGTGCAACATATTTTGTCATAGTGGAGCTTATTGCTACAACATTCACCAGAGTGCATTCCAGGACCAGGAGAATCGAAGGCTACATTAGTCAAACAGTGGAGATTTTTTTTTGGGAGTTTGCTCTCAATTCATAGACAAACAGGAAAACTGAAATCAGCTCTGCATGCACATGCCATGCAAAGCGCACTACAATACACTCACGGTAGGTGACACTTGACTGAGAAGGTCTTGGTCTGGGATGTTCACAAGGATATTTGGCTTGCATTCCTCTTCCGATGTCCATCGGCACAGGTTTGTGGTCTGCAACATCCGCCGCAATCGGGAATGCCGGTTCGCAATGGACATCTGCCAGCGAACACAACATGTAAGGCAGCATTCCTGTAGCCCTGCGGAACACTGTTGGGCCACAATGGATTTGTACAACAAGGGAAAGAGTGGGGCCCAGCACAGTTCATGTGAAACAGCCTCAACAAGCAACTATGGACTTGCAGTCACACAAAATTGAGCATCAAACAGCTGACAGAAACACGTCACACTACCCTAGCTATGGGTGCTATGGGTGATTTAAATGAAATGAATATCTGTGTCAAAAAATTGTCATACATTGGGATTTCGATAGTCAGCAGGTCAGAAGTAAAACACGAAGTGTCGTTGGTAGCCTCCAGAAAGCACAAGGCCCAACAAAAGCATATGTGGCAAGGAGTCTTCTGACCACAGAAATGACAGATTCCAGACTGCAAATGGCAGGGCAGCAACAATCTCACTTCCTTGACACTGATGGCTGATGGTGCACATGGAACAGCACCAAGTAGAACAAGAGAAGCTGCCAATACAATCGCCCACTGTGACGCCATGGTTCCCTTGCACACAAACAGACAATTCTTAGCTCGAAAGAGTGGATTAGCATCAGATGTGGCAGGCCCCAGCAACAAGTTGAATTGAATCAGAGCGCAACAGTACAGTGTTCCACAAGAATTTATGTTCTCAAACATACGCCTGCCAACGATACCAAACGTTTATGACTTAGATATCTGCTTCCTACAAGTTAGGGACATTATTAATGCTCTTTCCAACAGGTGCAACAAGCATTGGCTGGAGTGGTGCAGCCTGGACTCAGCACACCTACATGTTTGTTTGTTCTCGAAACAGCAGAAGTTAGTTGCAAAGATGCAAAGAAACAATTCCACATTTCCTAGCTGCAAACAATTTCGACGGGAATGGACACTACCCTGCGACACCCCACTGTAGTGTCCATGGGGATCAATGTCGCTAGTTTATATTGCTTTTACTTCATGTCTTTCCTGCCATGCGCCAAACGTGCGGATTTCAGGAGGTACAGGATTTCAGAATGGCAGCTGCACCGAAAGCGGCGGAGGCGCCTTGCTGGCTTTTGCTTTACGGCCCATCGCGGGCAATCGGATTGCCCGCGATGGGCCGTATTCAATCCGATTGGGTGGCATGCCAGTTCGACGTCTGTTGGCGCCCGCACATCGCTCGTCGTGCCAGCAAAGCCCCTCGGCCGCATCGATTTTGCGATCAAAATGATCATCCAATGCAATTCTGGGCGTGCGCACAAGCACTCGGGGCTGCGCCAGCCAAAGCCGGCCGCCCAGCCGCGCATGGGGCCGCGACTGCTCGTGCCGTCTGGGAAAAGCAACGGGTGGTCACAGCCCACTGGGCCGGCGGCTTCGCAGCTGAAAAATTGCGGAGCCTCCGCAGCAGTACCAGTGTCGTGATGACGGATCCCAACAGCATCGCAGGCGCCTCGCATAGGCGCAATGGTCTGCACAATCTTGCACAACCCACAGCAGCACGCAGCGCTGGCACTACGCAGATCCCATCTCAGAGGCGTTCCACTGGCATGGGTGGCCTGCTGCACGGTAGGTCGTTACGTCTGCTCCCGCGGCCAGCTCCCACAAGGAAGCGACTCCCCAGGAGACGATGGGCACCAACTTGAACACCTCTCCTGTCCCCACCCTCTGTTCCCTCACCCTCGTCCCATTCCAGCATATCCAGGATTCTTTAACTTTTCGCCTCCTAGATCGATCGCAGTGCGCCCAAACATCCCCTCTCCTGTCCCCACCCTCTGTTCCCTCACCCTAGTCCCATTCCAGCATGTCCTGGATTCTCTAACTTTTCGCCTCCTAGGTTGACTGCAGTGCGCCCAAACATCCTTAACATCCTGGCCGCTTCCCTTGGAAGCTACGGCACGGCGGGAACGCCAATCGCCCCTGCCCCCTCCATGGCAAGCCAGGTCCCACGAGGTTACCTCTCGTTGCCAGGCCTGTTCCTTGAAGTCCTCCGCAAGTGCAGCTGTGAGAGCCTCCCAGGCTTGTGGGGTTGATGGGCGGATGGCTCACCACCAGTGGCGCAATGGGCACCCCGCTCGGGTGTGGTTCTCCTTTGGGGAGCGAAGGGAAGCTACTGCCCGGAAGGATGTTCAAGGCTTGAACTTCAAGCGACGTTCACACGCAAGCGCGAGCTGACATTATGCCATCATGAGTTTGTAAAAAATGGGCCCCCTCAATGCGGTAATAATGGCGAATCCATAGTCAAACCCCCGTGTCCATCCCCCCCCCCCCGCCCCCTTTGGCCTCTGTGTTTGCCGTGCTGGGCTCGTCGACCCACTCCCAGTGTTCCACATGACAAGTTGATTTAAGGGCGTACCTGACAACAACGCCTTCAGCCGAATCGGGCCCCAATCGCACGCAAGGCGCAAGATCCACGCGGCCCCACGCGGAGCATATCGTATCTTTTTCCTGCACACACCGCCCACCTTTGTTCAACGCCCGTATCGCGCAATCCTCGCGGCAATCCGCCGCGCACAGAGCAGGGCACGCGGAACGCAATAATGGACGTCGTCAGCTACACACAACCATGCGCCGCGTCCGGGGCCGGATGCCCGCCCGGGTGTCATCCCCCCGCGGAACCGCACCGTCGGCCCTTCGGGCTGGGCTGTGTCATGGTGGCGCCCCCTCTCGCGAAGCGAGCGATCGCCCTCATGGCCATCGGGGAAAGCGAGGCGGTCACGAGCCAGCTATCGGGGGTGTTCCCCTCATGACAGCGCCACACATATGCTCTTCCACAATTTCACCAGTTGTGCCGATGCTGACTCCAGCATGCTGTGGCTGTCACGAGCCCACAACGTGTCCATTCCCGATTGCCCCCGCCAGGCACTCGTTTCCTCGACATCAACTCGTCACTGCCCGGCAGGCGTCGCCCAGCGCGGCGGAGGTGCGCAGGACCTCTGCCTCCGTTGCGTCTATGTGCGGGATGCGGGGATGATGTCGAGCATGATGGCGCGCAGCCGTGAGCATCCGCCCGTGCTCCACAGAGCGTTCGCCATGGCGATGAAGGCCGCACAAACGGCGGCCATATGTGCATGTGATCAAAAACATACGATGTTCAACCCTTCCACATGGTAACAAGCAACGCTGAGCCTGAAAATGTGCTAGATAATGCGACGGTAACGGTGTTCCAAAGGTATACGGAACTGCCCAAATTTCAGTGTGGTAGTTGGATCTAAAGGAGGCCGGATTCGCAGCAGGCTGCACTTCCAGTAAACTACGGCGTTGCGCCCAACTTGGGTGACCCAAGAGGCGTCGGTAAACTGCACCTCTCGCAGCCACAATGAGCACTGCCGCACCACGACTGCCCGTTGAATTGTTCATGGTATCTGACGGCTTCGGAAAATGAGTAGGTGTGCTGAAAAGCTGGGATTTGCGGCCACTTTCCTTGGCAAGAAAAATTGGCGTGGATTTTGCCTCTTTCAGCCCCACCGGAAGTCGTCTAAATTCAATTTGTGGCACACCACAGATGTTCTGAGTGGGCGCCACCAGCCGGTCTTTGACAACCAAGCCACAAAGCGCAAACTACAAGGCAAATTCTGTTTCCACTCTGGGCTATGCGAACCATTGAAAGGACTCCTTTCGCCTTCCAAAAATTTGCTCAATCGTGAGCTCAGGTTGCGATGAAGCGCTACTGTCCACTCAAGAAGTGGACAGCTGGACAAACTTGCTCCGTTCACTAATTTGCTTTTGCCACATCTTCATTTACACTCTGTCAATTCAATAGAATTGACATATTGTAAATACCACACGGGCCAATTGGCAGACCACTGATGTTGCCCATTCTAAGGTATGCTTCAAGGCATGGAGGGGGCACTTTTACGCACACATTAGACTTCATCGGAAATGTTACATTGGGGCGTGTGGCTTCATGTGGCTCCATGTCATTCTATTGCTTTGTCTAGCACTTCATTGGCGCCTTGCAAAATGCACTACGTGGCAACGTGGAAATGGGGCAATGTGGCAGGCGGCCAATGGCACTGTGTACTGTGATCAACTGGAGCACTGCCATCACCACGCCAATGAATCGGTTTTGCATACACCATGGTAGCGATTGACACCTGTTCGCGCAGCTGCACAATGACCACCGTTTCACTGGGTGGGTCACTCATGACTCAGCTGCCGAGGACTCACATCTGACACGCATTCTGACTGTGTGGGATGGCCTGAGTATGCCACCACCGGCTAGAGAAAAGAACACAAAAACAAAAGACAAAAACTGGTCAAGTGCGTGTGTTTTTAGTAGTATAGCAAGCTGGTCGTGAAAATTGAGAGGAGTTCTTGCCTCAAGGGGGGCTTGGTGACGACTGAGCGAAGCCCTATGCAGCTGCGCAAACACGCCTGTAATGCTTAAAATTGTGAGAACTCGATCCCGACTGCGGAAAGACGCCGATTTTCGTGCCGCCGAATCAGGACCATCCGTGTGATTTTTTGTCGGTCCCTGCCCAAGTAACGGAACCTGCTGACGTTCTACACCGGTTGTGTGAAATATATTTCAGACGCAAGTCGTCATTTCGGGTGCAAAAAACAGCTATTTTTGCCCCATGGCGCGGGCACAACAGTTCCTGGTGGACTGCTTTGCTCCCCGCCACTTGGTAACAGTACTGTTCTGCCCAACGTGTGCCCGATCGGGCGGTCCCTCATCAGGGACAGGCTACAGAGCGCAAAGTGAAACAAGCAATGGTATCCCAAACGACTGTGGAGTCAAAAGAGGCCAGACAACGCAGGGACCACAGCAAGACCTTACAAGTTCCCCGGGACTTGTGTCTCGGTCTCTGCCCCTGGGGTGGGCAGCCCGTATTTGCAACATCCTGTGTAAACGCCGGATGGTGTGACTGAGTCACAATCAACACTGTCATCATGCCATGTCAAACAGATTCCAGTGTTCACCCTCCACCGCTCAAAACACGCACCCAGCGCCCCCAAGGCGATTTGTCATGAACGCAGAAATGGTCTGTAACTGCTGGCCATCTTGCGGCCAAATTGCAGAAGTGCACAGGACGACATCTTCAACCAACAGTTGCCTCCCGAATTGGCCCGCTCCTCGTTCTCAGCCGTGAGCTTGCGAATTACCTTAAGATTTTGCCTGACAGCTTGCAAACTACTTTCGGGGCGATTTTCTTTGTTTCCTTCTTTCCATGACAATGGCGTCCAATACGACACCAAATACGTCGTTGGGCCGCCACATGCAGTGCACATGACACATGTGGTGGATACCCAGTGCAAACCAATAACATGACAAACCCACCATGCGACACGGTGACCATCGTGTGCCATCATCAATGGCTCCCAATTGGTGGCAACATCCGGCACGAACGACGCCATCATGGAAATGGGCAAGCGGCGTGCCTGCCAAGGTGGCTGCGACTCGTTGCTCGTGTTGAACGAAGAGCGCACGCCAAGGCCCCAAAGCACAAACACGCATCTGCTTAATTTAAGACGGTCTCTTCACAACACGTGACAGAGCACCAGCAAAGACAGGTATTTGGGCCTATACCTCGCCTCTATTTTGCACATCAAGTCACCGTCCGCTGCAAACTTGGGAATCAGCGCACACACAAAACACCTTCACAGAACTGCAAAGGCAGTGTTGCGGTGATTGGCGTGCTCCCCAACTCATGCAACACTTCAGGGCCTTGACGATTTGTTGTGTTCCCAGGCCCTGCATCATACCCTGAGTAAAGAGCGAAATTTTCTAACATCCAAACAGACACCCACAGTCCACAGGCATTCGCCAGCCCTGCATCCAATTCCATATTATTCTTCCTCATTCCCATAGGCACAGTCCCCAATCTTTGGTATGCCACTGCAGCACACCCGACACCAAAGTTTTCTTCTGCTCATCCAGACACCTCCGTGCAACCATACATGCCAGGCGCTCCTCCGGTTCAACCTTTACATGTCCTACAGCTGACCCCTTACCATTAACACAGCACCTTCTCTGGCTGCTCCCCAACTCCACGGCTGATGTACACTCCTGCTCATCCAGCAACCTCCATGTGACATATGTGCCAGGCACTCCTCCAGTTCCAATTTCATAAGTCCTGCAGCCGACCCTTGCCGTCGACACAGCGCCTTCTCTGGTTCCTCCCAAACTCCAAGACTGATGTACACTAAAGGCACAGAATAGTGCCGACTACTGGGAATCCAGGGTTCAGAATGTGTGGTTTCAAAAGAGCTCTCCACATTGAAATTCAACTCTCCCAAGTTTCGTACATGCCAGCTCTCAAATCACTGTGACGTTTGCTGCGCACCCCACTGCCATCCATGCATGACCCACATATCTTGAATTTGGGAGCTTTCCCACACTTGCAGTATCAGACTCTTCTCCAGTGACTCATCAGCAAGGCCCCAAAAACTCCATTGAAAAACCGGACTACATGCCTGAGAATGGTGAAGGCGTCGCGAACCTCACTCACTATGAGCTGCCGTGTGAGTGGGATGAACCCTCCCTCATGCTTGATCGCGCCCCAGTGCTCGTGCAACATTCCCAACCTGATCAGGGTGTGCAAGGCCTGCTCCCTCACTTCGAAGTTCGCGCTATGCAGCATCTCCACCAGCACAGAAACGCCACCCTCCCAGACAATGCTCCTCTGAATGTGTGGATCCATCGCCAGGTTGTGCAGGGCCCTTGCAGCCTGGACTCTTTCGGGGTCTTTTTCCTTGCCACACACGCCCACCAGTGGGCCTATGCCCTCCAGCTGCACAAGATGCACACGGCAGCGCTGCTCATGGCATATGTCTGCCAGTGCCCTTGCAGCATTGAGCCTGCACATTGCCCGATTCGGTGCGGTCAGCAGGTGGATCAGGATTTGGATAGCCCCTGCGCTGCCAATCAATCGCCTGTTGGGACCATACTCGGCAAGGCTGGCCAGAAGCCTCACTGCCTGTGCGGCGGTCCTCTCACAGCCCGAGCGTAGGAGCACAACACACTGGTAAAGTCCACGGCTCTTCCCTATAGTGTCCCTGTTGTCTTCAAGGCTCTCCGACAGGTTGGATAAAGCTCTGAGGGCACTCAGCCTGAACGGCTGTGCCCCACGGATCACCAGCTTCACCAGTTGCGGCACACCACCCGCTTCCGTGATCTTCTTGCAACCCTGCAGACTTTCAGAAATGTTCGCAATGGCAAACACGGAATGGCCTACATGACCTGATGTAGGTTCGTGCAGGTCAAGGACGAGTTTGGGGACGCCTCCCCTGTTGACAATTACCTGGCAAATGTCAACATTGCAGGAGAGGTTTGCAAGGCACCGGGCAGCCTCTGGAGCACAGGACCCGTCTGAAAGAGAATCGATGATGGGCTGAATACCTCCCTCTGCGACAATGGCTCGCCCTGGCGACTCCCGCTCAGCCAGGGACGCCAGCGCCCTCAACGCTTCTGCCTTGCCCTTCCCAACCTGCATTTCCACCGTGTGAACCAGGGCAGGGATGCCACACGCCACCAACGCATCTGCACTCTGAGGCTCGCCGGCCACATTGGCCAAAAATTCTAAAGCTAAAAGTTTCTTCTCCTCCTCCTCGCTGCCGTCCATCAGCAACCTTGCAGCAAAATCTGTGGCAAGGCTGGACCCAGCCTCACACCTGAAGTCCGAATCTGCGGATATCTGGGTCAGGACTCTGAGGGCCTGAAAAGCGGAATTGCCGTTGTCGCTCTCTAGCAAATGGATCGCCAGCTCTAGGCCGCCGTGCACCACGATGATCCCCCGTGCCTCGGAGGAGTGCGCCAGATTGGCCAGGGCCTGGAGCACATCCTCCTGGCCGTCCACCTGACGATCCTTCAGCAGCCGCACCAGGCTCTGAATCGTGCCGCCGCCGATCAGCGCCCTGCCGTACTCCACACCGAGCGCCATCGACGCCACGGCGCTCGCCGCGGGCCCCCTGCACGATGCGGGGCCCTTCTTCATCGCGTCGATCAAGATCTGCAGGCCAGATTCCGCGGCTACAGCGGCCCTGTTTTCGGGGCTCCTGGCCAGGAGGGACAGCCTCCAAGCGGCCTGCCTCGCCTCCGCCTCCTTGAGCAGCGGCGCCTTCAGCTTCGCCAGCAGGCACCTTATCTCCGCCGCGCTGGCCGGGCATGCCGTTTTAGCGTCCGCCAAGTCGTCCACGCCGCCGCCCCCCATGGACGCCGTCAGACATTTTCTCCGCCCTCGTTCGCGCGCGTCCCTGCAAATTTAATCCCCATCCAGAGTCAAGTGGGGTAAGATTTGTTGCAAAGAGAGAAAGAAACAGGTCATGCAAAGCGCACCCCCTCCTAAGCAAGTGTGCGCGAAGCTCTTGTCCATGCTGTGAAATGGTGGTGTGGAGTCTCCGATGCGCAATGATGAGCGCACAACGCAAGCAGACTCGGGTGGGGAGCGATGGACCGGGGCCGGCGGCCGCGAGTGGAGCGGGACGCCGCTGGTGAGATTCGACGTGCGTCGGATCCTGCAAGTTTCATTGCGCGCACTGATGAATTTTCGACGGCTTTTGAGAGTCACGTCACAGCCTGCACCCCTGGCGGTTTTCCCACGCCGGATTCCCCTGGTTTCAGACAAGCCGACCGGGCAGATGGTGCGCGAAGTGGTCGCTCCGCCTCGCAGGCACACGACGAAGATGTGCTGCGCTTAACGGCGCCGTCCGTTCGCACGAGCCATGACCAATCATCTGGGGAAGCCACCCGCAAGGCAGCCGAAAACAGCGCCGACATGCGCACCGAGCGCAATCGAGCCCGAACAACGGGCAACTCGTATCTCCGAAACAGCCGAGAGCATTCCACAGATCGCCCCGGACACCCCCGCAAATCCACACATGCCCCACATAATTCCTGGCCCCGCACTTTCCAGTCGCCATGCGCAGATCCGAAGGCCTTCCGGCGACGCGGCGCCCGCACAGCGACAGGCAGGCCCCCTTCCCACCCCGCCGTCGGCGCCAGCAGCACGCCCGCCAAACGCCACACCATGCCGCCTACTTACGTAAATTCCATTATGCCAGCCGATCGCCACCTTGTGCCTACACCAGCATCCCCTCGCGGACGCCCGCAGCCGCCTCCCTCCCTCCGTCCCAACCCGTAGCCGTCGTCCGCCCTCCCCTCACAAGAACCGCCGCATGCCCTCTTGCCCTGTGCAAAACACCTCACCCGTCACGGCAGCCAATGGCGCCACGTGTGCGATGCCGTACGCGTCCGTAGTTGCCTAACAAGCACACACCCGCTCCCCAAATTCACTCATCAAACGACATCTGAGATCCCCCTGTGTAGATTGAGTCTGTGCCGGCCCCGCCCCACTCTCACCGTACTTACCCGGTTTTAGCATCCGGGCCACTCTCTGGGACGGTGTCCAACGTCGATGGCTTTGGCGCCAGTCTAGTGGGGGCCCCTGTTTAGCGACCTATTGCTTTGACCTGGCCATTATAGATAATGGCCAGGGTGACAGGCAGGTTTACTTGCCCTTCTATGGGCCAAAGGTTCCAAGATATGCTACTTTCACTTCACACTCTTGTAGTACTCAGCTCAGCATACTATTGGGTTCAAGTGTCTACACACAACACATACTGGTCCACCTTGACCAAAACAGATGGCTGATTCTTAAGCGATTAGGACTTAATGCTCAACGATCTGCACTTGCATCAGCTCCAGACAGCACAAGCATACAGTCAGGCCAGGGACACTGTTGGTTCCGCTCTCCCACCCTTGCTGCCAGCCAAGGACACCCCCACAGGCACCCCACAGACACCCCACAAACAACAGGAGGCACCACAGTACAGTACAGCACAACACCGAGTGAAAGAACGCACTGCGCTTCCACACAGCGGGTGCGCCCGCTCGTCGGTTGTCGCCCAGTCACGTCACAGGCCTCACGGCCGCGCAGCCAGGCACCAGTCACATCAAAAGTGCCCTCGGTGGGGCTTACACGACAGCCAACGTTCAGTCTCCGGAGCCCACAGACTGTGCAAGCAAACGCGCAGGACTGCGCAGTGCGCCGCCACATTTCCGTTCACAGCAGGTCAAAAAGTAGCCACACAGATCCGTCCATCAA
>CAJHUC010002034.1:0-10461 GCA_905146915.1 Ostreobium quekettii
GGCCATCCAGCAGAGGAGCCCCCTGCGGCCTCATCGGCCACCTCGGCGGGTGCATCCCCTGCGCATCAACCAAAAACCATGCCACATGAAAGCTCCATGACCAGAATGCAGGGGCTGCACGTCGGCATGGTGGATTTTTCTTTTTTGCAATGTGGCGTTCATCGTCATCATGTTTTACAGAACAAGACAATGGGGCACGCGCTTACTGGAGATGGCAGTCAAATGTTGTCCTAATTTCAGTTGCTGAGAACCGTCACATCGTGCGCGATGTGGCATGCGCTCAGTGGAGACGGGGCAGCCACACGCGACATCCATCTACCGATACGTATCCAGCGTAACGACTTGGCATCGTTCCACCTTCCACAAGCGCGAGCATGTGACTTTTGTGGGGCCCCTTTTCGATGTCAGACCGCCGAGTGGCCTGCCGCTGGGGAAGCACATTAGTCCTCAAAAGGAGCAACTCGCACTGCACAATAAATGACTTGACTTCCTCGCCACCGATATTGGGAGTGATATTATTTGGGGAACCGAATGAGTCCTCACCACCATAGTCCAGTGCGAGCCATGGGAGCAAGCCATGCCATTCTCTCCCGACTCTTATGGCGCACCGTCCAGATGAATCACGTCACTGGATAAACGCGAACGGCCGTGTGCTAAAGACCAGCAGCAGCTTAGCAAAAGCGGCAGTTTGGGTTCAGGGCCCGCACCCTCCTGCACAAGTCGTCTCCTCTGTTTCTACGTTTGCGTGTCGTTCTATAACACAGATCCCGGCGATGGCGAAGCCACACAGCATCAACTGTTTCCTGATAATGACCACGACTGTACTCCAGCGTCAAGTGGCAATGTCGGATAGGGCAGCTGCCACCTTGTATGGCGCATTCGTAGGTGTTGCGCAATGATCAAGGCCAATGGGGATATTGGTTTCCTAAGGTTCTTGATACGTTGGATCGGCAACAGGGAGTGTGGTGGTGCATGCTGTGAGCGTCGATGCACGGTAGTACCAGTTTGGCCTTTCGTGTGTGTCGCGCATGGCGTGACTGGAAGGTGAGCCCAGTGCGATGATTACCCAGTATGATTAACCACTGGGGCGAATATTTTGGTTGTATTGTGACCGCGTGCCTTCCACATCGTCGTGTACAGTAAGAACCATGCTTGGTCTTTACGGCTTCAGCACCCAGCATTTACGCAAATTTACGTGCAAGAATAATATTTACGCTTTTACGCATAAACAAGTTTTAAATTATGCAAATTTCGACCCCTGTACATAAATATAGTACATGCCAACACAGGGAGTCCGGGAAGTGGTAGCTAAATGCGCTGAAGCGGGCGGAAGAAGACCTTTGGTTTGACCACGCTTCGCCCTTGCCGAGGGTGAGGTGGATGCTGTGCTAGGGCTGCTCGAGAAGGCAGAGCACTGATCACTGTTTGCGAATCCATCATGCGACCAGGGTGTCCCCCCCGAGCCGTTAAAATAGACCCTTTCGCTCGCTTAAGTTTTTGCGCGCAAAAGCGTAAAAGCTTTTACGGATAAAACGTAAACTCAAAAATAAAGACCAAGCATGTTGGTGGAAACACAGTCTCATCTGGAGCCCGCCAGAACGGTAAATTTTCGTCAGCTTTGCGTCTTTCGCGAGAAAACCTTTCTCCTTTAAGTACTTATGTGCGTCGCACGCCCCAGAGCTACACGAAAATGTGGAAGGGATGAATAACCTAATTGCATTCGATGTTGTGTACCATTTGCATCGCCATAGCATCTACAATAACACATCGGGTTTGTTTTTATGAAATGCACGGTAACGTCCGTGAATGTGCTGGTTCATAAATGTGTTAGGGAAGCGTGATGTCGTTCACACTGAAAGGACATTGGGCTTTTGCTCTAATCGATCAAAGAGATGTCCCTTGTCCTGCCGAATAGTCATCGCCATGTGCCTTTTGAAATTCCATGTTGCTCTCTGCATCTGACCGTCATAGAGACGTGTTATCATCCCTTCAACAGGGGATATTTGTTCGGAAGATGTAATCTGCAATGTCACTGTTAAATGCCCCCCGCGCAGTAGGTCACACGTGCTCGATTGGTTCCAGCATTTGCTGAACATTGGATGCAAGCGGCACCTTGAAGGATGGCGCTAGGATCCAACTATCATGCAGAACCCTGGAAACAGTAGAAAACACCATTCTGGAGACTCCAAGTACGATGTCGTTTGGCACTCACTGATATTATCGCAATTGTTTTGATGCTATTGCAGACCATGTGATGGCGCCACTTGGTGTCCTTGTGGCGTCGCAATTGGACAAATGGTGTTTCCACCAGTGTGGACAACACCAATGCATCCAAATCTGACACATGTATGTTGCGTGCGATGCAATGGCAGATTGTGTATACCCCAAAATATTCAGCCCTTCCGCGTGGTAACGTAACGTCTAACCTTTTCTGTGGAGAAATACTACAAAAGCAGCAGTGCCAGGAAAGTGCACAACAGCCCCAACCGCAAGGCAAGGGCCCCTGGACTGGCCGCGGCATCTAGCTGTCCTGTATTCACCTTTCGTTGTGGTGAAAACAGGCTTCTGAGGCTGTTCAAACACAGCAGAGCAGCCATTGCGGCTTTGCCATGATGCGGAGCCCCCAAAATAACGGCCTGTCAAAAGAAAGCGGAGCCAAAATAGTAGTGGTGAAATTATCTGATTCGGAATGGCTGAACATTTCGGGGTAGGGTGATGGACACAGAGAAGAAGTATGAAGCAGCAGAACAACGGCTTTTGTTACACAAACATAGTGTATTTCATTATATGGTACATCATGCTCAGTGATAGGATTCACAGTCTGTTTCGCTTTGAGATGAGGAACAATGGGAAGGTGGTGCAAAATCCAGTGGAACGCTGTTCCGAATTAGGGCATAGGGAAGCCATAAAGTATCCGGAGGGATAGAAGGAACACATGAAATGGTGCTTGGATACACGACGGCACACACGCTTTCAGTATGTTGATTTTTCTTCTTCTTTATTCGCGGATCTTTCCTGCACCAGCCACCGAGTTCTGAAAACACAAGCATGTGATACATGGTCCCAGAATTCATTGAATTTGGCCATCGAACTAATTTCCACCTGCAACACCAGCCGGCGGCAAGCACTGCGTCAACCACCCAACTTAGCATTGTTCAAAAATGCCGATATTTTTCCTTGACGCTTCCAGATGACCTAATAGGTCATGATAGTATCATGCCAAGCTGAGCTGGTCCGTCATTCTCCACTGGCCATGCGCTCATTGAGAAATTTTACCATCTTCAAACGGGCCATGAGCGCCTCTGGAATGTTCCAATGAGAACCGAGAAAGTCGTGCCACATGCCTTCGTACACGTCCAGTTTTACATCCACGCCCGCAGTGTCCATCGTCTGGTATTGCCTCAAGGAATCGCTCAAGATTCTCTCCTTCGTGCCGACCTGAGGTCACAAATGCTGAAGTATTCCTTGCATAATGGGAACAGACGCCAAGATTTCCGTTGACAAAATCAAACACGGATGGCACACTTGTAAAACGGTGCCAGCAAGGCACTTGTGCGTAAACTCTTTCTTACATAACATTGGCACATACATGTGCGCTTTGTTGCGTAACAAAGCGAATGAAACAGCACCAAGTTGGGGACGTCGAGCATTGGTCTCAATCACATGCGTTTGCTCCCGTAAAGTTTGTTCGCGTGCGCCTCCAGTCAGCCGTACCAACTCATGCGGCTCCAGGTGGGAATAAAGACACGACAATGATCCCATTGCAAATGCACGTACGAAACTCTAACAATGAAAAAACAACACACAAAGGCAGGCAAAAGCGCTAACTATGTTGCTTTTCATCGCAGCAGAGCAACACCCACCTGAAAAAACAACACACATACGCAGAAAAAAGCGCTAACTATGTTGCTTTTCATCGCAGCAGAGCAACACCCACCTGAATTAGTGTCGGAGGAAACCCTTGCGTGTAGTCGCCGTACACGGGCGACACGTACGGATGCTTCTGGTCCGCCGGGTCTGCGTAGGCGTTGGAAAAGGGGTCTAACGACGAGTTTCCCAACACCGGGTCCTGGTTCAGCAGCGTCGCCCATGTGTCCCCGACAATTGTCAAATCCGTCCAAGGCGCCCACATGACGACGGCCCCCGGCATGCCCATGCCCTGGTCCCGCATTTTCAGGACAGAGCCTGCCACCAGGCCCCCGCCCGCCGAGGCCCCGTAGAGCGCCATGTCTTCGAGAAGGTGGCCCTCCTCTTGCAGGGCGGCCACGACGGCGACCACCTCGTCGGTGACCTGAGTTCCACACCGTGCTGACGAAAAATCGATGGCAGTCTCTGTCGGGAAGACTTCCCCACAGTTTTGCGCAGAATATATCCAATTACAAAAAACGTCCCAACTGTTCTTTCATTGTTTCAAACTGGGCATCTCCAGCCACAAAAGTTTTCAATAGTGCTCCTGCGATTTCAAGCTGGACGTGTCGGACAGGACGCCAGCTGTACCCGCCCACCGGCCGGCCTGTCATGTCACGTAATATGACTCACCTGCTCCCACTTGGCCTCAGGCGCCAGAGTGTAGTCCACCGACACCACCCCATCCCTGTGTCGTTGGCCACGGGCACGACCTCCCCAAGGGAGGTGTTGGCGCTGCGCAGCACGTACGCACCCCGTGCGCGTACACCAGCAGCCGGCCATCCTCCGCCCACCCCTTGGGCTTCACATCCAGGACCGGCACCCCGCCCAGGCGGCGCGAGACAATCGTCGGCTCGTACAAATCCACAGCCTGTCTCCCCACCTCGATCCAAGGCCTCTCGAACATCTCCCGCAGGGCTCGCCATCCCTCCAAATCGTCCGCGTCTGGGAAGGTCAAGCTGGGACCCAATGGCGGGAATCTGGCCAGGGCGTCGCGGGCCTCATTTGAGATCGTCACAGGCACGTGGAAGGCCGTCTGCTCGCCGCTGGCCCCCAGGAGGAGGGCCATGGCCGCGTAGGCGGCTGCGATGGCCGCCATGCCGGCCGGACGTGCCGACCGTCCGGACATCCGTCCCCGCCCCAAAGGAGATTCAAACCTCGCGGAGATTTAATCGGTGCAGAGCAGATTTGCTCTGCGCCGCTGGGCCCGCGGTGGCCGGGCAGGGTGGGGACTCTTCCCTGCGCGGCGAGGAGCTCCACTGTGAAACCTGGCTTGCTCGGGTGATGGTGGGGGGGTAGGGGTTTTGGCCGACGGGACGCGTCTTTGTCTGTTTTGTGCCTGAAGCGGAGAGTGTCGGGCGCGCTGCCGCGCTGACGGGTTTGTCGCCGGTTGCGCAATCCAGTCGAAAGGCCGCACCACGAGACTGGGAGGGGTGGGCGCTGGGGTGGTGCATCACCCTATTGCTGAGAACTGTCCCATTATGCGCGATTTGAGGCGCTCTCAGGGGATGGGGCAGTCAGTATGAGGTGCCCACGAGTACGAGTTGGGGACCGGGCTGTCCCCACGGGCCACGTGAGGCTGGTGTTTGTGACATAGATTAGATTTTCATGAGCCGAGCACAACCGCTGCTTTTCTAGGGCAAAATAGGAAGCCGACGGCTACCTTATTGCCTTGTTATGTAAAGGGATAATGATGATGATGAGGCTGTTCCCTGGTTGTCATAGGGCCATCATTCAAACACAGACCGTCATTACGGCCATCGCAACCACGTCATCCATCCAAACTTCCGCTTCCACGCATGCAGGCGGCACTGCCAATGCCCAGCGCGCCGTGTGTTCAGGATTATCCTACATCCTATTCGATACCTGGTAAGTGGGATAATCCACCACGCCAGCTCGAAGCCCCTGCCGTCCCGTCGCGCTGCCTTTCGACTGGATTGCGTGACCAGCGGCGAACCCTCCAGTGCGGCAGTGCGCGCGACGCTCCGCGCTTCAAGCACAAAACCCACATCGACGCGTGCCATCGGCCAAAGCCCCTTTCCCCGTTTCACCGCCGGCCTAAATTGCTGAGAACTGTCCCATCATGCGCTATGTGACATGCGCTTTCTGGAGATGGGGCAGGCAGGCACGACATCCAACTACCGAGAAGTATCGTTGGTAACAAGTTAGCATCGTTCCCAAAGCCGCCGTAAGCGCGAGCATGTGACTTTTGGATGCTCGCTTTAATGGATCCCTCTCCGATTTCAGGTTGCTGAGCGGTTCGCCGCTGGGGAAGCCCGTTTGTCCAAAACACGGGCAGCTCGCAGTGCAAAATATCTGATTTAGCTCACTCGCCACCAACATTAGGAGTGACATAATGTTTGGGAATCAAAGGAAACCTCATTGCCAGTTTTCGTTGCCAGCAATGAGAGCAAGCCATGGCATTCTCTCCCGACTCTTGTGGGGCACTGTCTAGATGAACCGCTTCAATTGGACACTTGACGCCAATGGCCCTCTGTGAAAAAAAGCAGCAACTTTGCAGAAGCGGCAGTTTGGGTTCAGGGACCGCACCCTCCTGCGCAAGACGTCTCCTCAGTTTCTGCCTTTGCTTGTCGTTTTATAGCACGGGTTGCGGCGATGGCGAAGCCATACAGCAGTAAATTTTCTTGCTAATGACGACGACTCTACTCCAGTGTCAAATGACAATATCGGATAGGGCGGCTGGCGACTTGTATGGCGCATTCGTAGGTGTTGCACAACAATCAGTGCCAATGGGGATACTGGCTTGCTAAGGCTCTTCATCCGTAGACTCGGCAACGGGGGGTTTGATGGTGCATGCTGTGAGTGTCAGCGCACGGGAGGGCCTTTTTCGCTTTTTATGTGTGTCGCGCACAGTGTGATTGAGAGGTGAACCCAGCATGATGAGTACCCAGTATGATTAACCACTGCGGCGAATATTTGGTTGCATTGTGGTCACGTGCCTTTCACATTCTCATGCACAGCAAGGACATCGACGCATGGGCTCATGCTTGCGAACGATCTGTCGTTGGGCGCCGAAGGTACCCAAATCGAGACAATCCCGTTCCCTGCGAGTTGATAATTTCTGCGTGCGATCGCATGATGTCTGAAAAAAGTTGCATATCCTACTAGTACTGACCCTCACGAAACAGAGTACCGCCCCATGGTGTGGGTGTTTCGCGGTGTTTCGCGAAACACCCGGTACTCAATATTCTGGGCGGTACTCTGATATTAGTACCGCCCCACAATGGGAAATTTAGATTGTGGTCTAAAACATGGAAATTATGTACCATATGATAATTTTCAGCTGTGAACACATGTGGATAGTGGTGTTCACAGGCTTGGTTTCCATCCAGCCAGAAATTATGTTCCATGTGGCCAGTTCCATGTCATACTGGAGGAGGCCCACCTAGCTGACGTCCAAGCACTTTGTCCATGGTAAAATGGTTTTGCAGCGCGGAATTTGCACCGCGACAATTGAACATCAGCAGTTTTCGACTACCGATTTGGCAAATAGACCTAAGTAGGAGTCTGACACTTCTTGAATGACCTCAAACGGGTTGGCGGTAACGAAGATCGTGCTAGCTGACGGCCCAGCGCCCTCTCCGGGACCAATCGCGGCGGGTGCAATTGGCGGTACTTCGTGCGCTTCTGAACGCCCGTGGGCAGGGTAGTTTTTTGGCAATTTGTTGATGCAAATGACAGCGGTGCACGAGGAATCAAATACGCAACATGTCAACGTCTTGACTCATTTTCTGATGGACGATTTTGGGCACGATATCTCGAATCACTGTTGAGTTTTGAGCTCAATGCAATGACGTGGTGCATGCCCACAGCCGCGTACATACTTTGTTGGCTCTGGCGCATAGCCATTGACGACGTTCAATTTCCCTTGGTGTCGGTGAACTTATCCACGCTGTACCTCTGCACGTCATAGCCCCTCTTGGCTCCAGATTTCTGCGTGGCCAGCTGCGCGGGATGATGGCTGTTGCTATGATTTCCCAAACAAGGCTGCCATGCACGTAACTCTAGACTCTTGGGATGCGGACTTACATCTTTGCGCTACTTTCCTTGCCTGCTGCTCAAGCCAACAGCTCGGTATGACGCTGAAAGATGACGCATTTTGGCAGCGCGCAGGCATCCCAATATTAGCAGGCCGCATGCCATCACGATGCATCGGACTGGTGCATAACTACATAAGCTTCTGTCCGTAATCATCATTTGGCCCCACCAATCTTGAAATAGATCTTATTTCAGATCACTTGTTCCATATTGTCCTTGGGCAAATAACGGGATGTGAAGAATGATATGCCTCCTCGCTGGGCATTGTGTTCACGATGCTGAGCATCGGGTGCATCAACAATGCACTTACCGAAGTCCAGTGTCTGGATTTTGGCGGAGCAAGCACAGGTGGTGAGGGGATGGGTGAGGGCAGGGCGAATCGAGTTGGTGGGCTGAGTTGGGGAGGTGTGAATCGTGCTAGCATACAATGATGCCAAACCAATCAAGCACATGGCAGGGCATCCAGAAAACTGCACAGTTTCGCCTGCCAGGCAGGGAGCAGGCACCCTCCAAGCGTAATAGGTGGATGTGCAGCCTTGAATCCTGTTCACAGGATTTGCATGGCGATTTCAGGGGCCAGACTGGGATTGAGCGTGTTGCCAGTTAGTCACTGGCAGTGACCCCACAGCACAGGGTACCTGAGAACGAAACCTTGAACTTGCAAAGGTCTGGCACACTAAAAAGGAACCGCCAAGACCCCTCCCACCCCCCAGTGTTCATCACACCATACTCAGGATCCTGAATCAAGCGCCTGTTCTTTTTTCGCATTCAATTGAACTTTCCATTCGAATTACAAACCGCTTCCCATGTCACCCATCGACCCAGTATTGGATCCTGCCCAGTTCCTCTTGCAGAAATTACATTGCATAGTCGTTGGTGAGCTGAGCAGTAGCCTGTTCCCACTCTCAAATATCACACAGTCGTAAATGAGTTGCTTCAGGGCTTTGGGCCACAGCTGTTGAAATCGATGCCCCACAAGCGATGCCACAGAGCTGAGCCCTCCAAGGTTTCGTTGCCACAGGGCAAGGGGTTGGAGTGGCCCTTGACGTCCACCACATTCCCACAGCATCACTCCCATGGAGAACATGCCAATTTTATCGTTGAGCGGCATATTCTTCATGAGACGGACGAGCAGCACTTCCAGCGCCATGCCTCCTGCAGAAACGCAAAAATAAAGCCATTGAATCTGAGAATCTACTGAACCGCAGAGCTTTGTTTTCCTTGTCTGCATTTTCGATAGAGCAAAGTACATACGGCACTGCCAATCTCAAAATCATCGCCGTGGTAGCTCCATCAACCCCACATTTGAATGCTAACAATCAAGCTACACCGCAGCATGCTGACTGGAAATCGCTGGGGGAGTTTCGATTCAACAAATGACAAGCCAGCCAAGTTGACTGGCAGTGACCAACAAAAGCTCCACTCAACACTTGTTCCCGTAGTGGTTCCCATCATGTTACTGAAAACCTTCACCTGGAGATTCTGAAAATCGGCGATCTTGGCATTCCGCAATTCACTGTCCACAAAAGTGTTCGCAGGCTTCAGCTCGTTGTGCATGACCGAAACCTGGTACAGGTGATCCAGCCCGCTGGCTATGTGTAAGAAATGCTTGACAATCAGACTGGATGGAATGCGCCATTGGAATTTGTCCCCACGTATCACTTCATGTGGGCTCAAGCACCAGCAGTGCTCTTCACCTCTTCAGCAACTTGCATGCTGTGCTCGCCATTACGTTTCCCACCTTGAAAGTTACCCGGGCTACCATGGCATGACACTATGTTGGAGTGGCTGGGCACCCTGCCCATCTTGTCCAACTCCTGCCTGAAAATGTTCAGCGACCTCTGAGGGCATTTTCGTGGCTAACAGCACTGTTCCATATTGAACCGCCACACACACGTGCTCGTTACTCTCATCGGTGAGCACGCTACCTTCTGCACTGCCATAGGCTCCTGAAACGATGGCAGTAGGATTGTCTTAGAGGGGCAAACCCGGATGTCCCAAGCCCGGGGAGGGGGCAGACCTGCCGTGGGCCCTACTGTCAGGGATCCATTCGTGGTGTAGGTTCTCGTCAAGAAAAGAAGAAGGATGTTGAGAGCTTTGTACCAAACATGCCCAGGAATCTGCAGAAAGCAAATTTGCCACAACTTGATGAAATACTTCACTCACACCTGCTGGGCATTGGAGCCCTCACTCACAAACTTGAAAATAAGTGCACTCACAGAGGAGCCTTCGTCCTACAGAATATATATGTACAAAGACAGACATTCAATCGGTCGATGGAACAAGAAGCAAGAAGCAATGATACAGACATTGCCTTCTGGGAGGAGCCCGCGTTCCATGGGATGTCAGCTTGGCGTGATTCATCCAGCAGCGCCTCACACCACTGCCCAAGCCTTGCAACAACCAGTGCCCATGGCCACAGGCATATCCTGAAAGTTTGGCTGATCCCTGGCCAGGACGTGGCACGATGGATGCCGTTGGCATCCTTGTGCAGGG
>CAJHUC010002035.1:0-20663 GCA_905146915.1 Ostreobium quekettii
TAACTTCTGCCGCCTTAATGTTCTTCAATAAGGTTCGCCGTCAACAGTGCCAATGTTCACTTGGCTCCGAAATTAACGTTGGTGCATCTTAATTGTTTGACGTGCTCACGGGCTGTTATAAACTGCCTTGCACAGAACACTCTAATGAACGGCCAGATCAGCCAGGGAGGCTCGGACGCAAGCGCCAACGGCTGCGGACCCAATCAGAGGTGTGCGCTGGTCTTTGTTGCCTGTTGCCCTGGTTCAATGGCCAGCGTCCCATTAAGCAGTCCGCCATTCACGGGAACCCTCGCAAAGAGCCGCCTCCATTTTCCTCCAGAATGCAAGTTCCAAACGAGTGGGGCAAAAAAGGGTTTGATATTCCCAGCAGACCGCACACGACACAACGCACCAGGACGAGGCAGAACGCGTGGGCCTGCGCCTTCCGGAGGGCGACTGACGCTGAGCGGGCACTCCCTCCGCAGCGCCGTCATCCTTACGGCACGGCCCCCCAGGCGGAACCCGCTCAGGACGACTGCGAAAACGACTCCATCTCCTTGGGCTCATTCCTCCGGATGACGGGACCCAAGGGCCCGTGGACCGTGATGGCTGGGCGGACAACATCCCCCGAAATACAATGCCGCATCGATTGTGGTCGCCCCAGTACACTCCTTTTACCCCGGTGCATGTTCGGCTCAAAGAGCCAGTGCGCCACCAGCTGAGGCCCCGACCACGGGCACACGCGGCACCGAGCCGGCCGCTGGGCCGGTGGCGGGCCCCCCACCGCGCCCCTCCCCCCGCGCAGCGCGCGCCCATCTGCCTCGCCTGGCCAATCTCCCTGACTGCGTCGACCATGGTGCGCAAGCCCCCCGAGGAGGTGTTCAGGCTGCCGGAGCCGCCCCCCTCGCCGCTGCTGTCCGAAGATGCCTGCCAGGTGGGTCCGCGGGCGAGGGTGCCGGAGCTGGGAGGCTGTCCGAGTGCGCGCTGCGGGCGCCCAGCTGACGCCGCTTGCCCCGCGGGCTGCCTTGTCCTCAGGCGGTGGTTGGCGTCCTCGAGAAGTATGTGAACATAGCCAAGGGCTGGAGGCACCGGGTGTTCGTTGTCCAGCGCGGGGTGCTGCGCTACTACAGGGTGAGTGGCGCGTCGCGTGCCGCTGCGCCTGGCCGCTGTCGCGGAGTGTGTGCGTGCGCCATTATGCGCCAACTGCTTTGAACGCCTCCTCCCGCTCTGCCGCAGGCGGACCAGTCGCTGAATATTCACGCCCTCATGGAATCGCTGAAAGAAATGGGGGAGGTGAAGGTGATTGGCTTGGAGCTGGGGATCCTGCTGAAAAGGATGGACAGGTGGGGCCGACAAGCCGATCGAGATATTTGCACCGTATTTGTCAGCGTGCCGTGTTTTCCCAGTTCCAAAAGCCCTGAACGCTGGTGACGGCTCACTGCAGGGCAGGGAGTCCTTCGGACCAAGCGATCACTCCGCACGGGGAAGCGCATCTGCAGGTACCTGGCATATGTTGGCGCGGATTTTGTGTATTGTGCGTTGGTGGTTTGGCAGGCCAGAGCTGCAGCTGTCGTGGTTGTTTGTAGCCTGGGGCTGCCACCGTTTTGGGCTCTGCATCTTCAGCGCAATAGCTTGCAGGATGCACACAATGCAGAAGTGCCCTTGGCAGCTGATTGTTGATCTGCTGGGGTGGCCTGCAGGTGGCGCAAATCCGGGAGTCAAAGTCTGGAGATCGCAAGCGATTCTCAGTTCATAGTGGGACAAAAAAATTGAATTGCAGGGCGGAGTCAGAGTGAGTTCGGCAAGGTCAAACGACAACAAGTTCTTATTTGTGATTCCGTAACGGCCACCTTGATGCCACATTTCTGGACAAGGTCATGACCACACAAATGTGCTGTTATGTGTGCAGAATGGACAAAGATGCATGGGTGGAAGCTCTGCGGCAATCGAAGGTACGCTTTCAAGGCTGTCAGCCGATTTTTGTACTGTTTCATCGTGCTTCAGTTGTTCTTGTGTTCCATTCTTACGATTCCCTGCCTCCCCCATTCCTTCAACAGCTGCATGTGCTGCTGATTATGGAAGGCAGTGCCCTTGGGAATGTGCTTCTTGTGTCTTGGAATATTTCCGATGTAGCATGGCTGAACTTTGAATCTTTGCTGAAGTCAAGATTTGTGTCTTAGGCAGTTTGGGATGGTGCCAATGGTGGCTACCTGTTTCCTCCAGTGGAGGTGTCTGCTGAATCTCCCAACAGCAACAGCGGGTATGGTGCTGGGCATGGCTGGCAGACGCATGCCCAAGTTCATGGCCTATTGCACACACATAAAACACTGCCATGTGCACCTTTGGCCCATGTATTCCCTTAGCTGCATCCTGCAACATGGACCGTTTAGGATCACGACAATCCTAAGACACCGTGTGCATGTGCATGTGTTTGCTTGCTGACACCAGTCAAAAAAGAGGGCACAATCTAATGGCACTCAGAATTCGAGCTATTGGCATTTGTTGTTCTCCTGAACAGTAGCCAAGAACTGCATTTGTAAACTTCAGCATATCAATAAATTCTCAAAGGGGTGACTTGACCTGTAAGAGAACATCTCAAGTTCCGCACCAGCACAGATTGCAGAAGTAGTGACTGTGGATGGCGGAACTCTTGCAGGCCGATTTCCAGGTCGTTTGAGGACACCACACTGCCAGCTGTGCGCCAGCGCCTGGTGGATGGGGGGGTGTCACATGAGCTCTCTCACTTTGTTGAAGAAGTTCTCATGGAGCAGCACAGGTTCTATGTGAACTACATGTGGCAAGAAGGTGAAAAGAAACGCAAGCTGCTTTCATATCTGCAAACTGTGGAGGTGAGCGATGAAGGATAGTTCCGTGGCCATGTCCTTTACAAGGCTGCAATTGATACACTTGTGTAAACTCTACAACTTTTTGTTGTTGGTGTGCACACAACTGGGTTACTCTGTCCGTTGCCAACAAAGAAGCCTTTGTTGGCCCAGCTGTTTTACGATTTTGAGCCAAACTGCGGCTTATAGTATCCTGTGCGTTTTGTGTCTGTATTGTCTCTTATTGCAGCGGCAGTTAGCATATTGGAGTCGTGCTGCTGTGGCAGGAGGAGAAACGTGAACTGGAGGCTCGAATACTGGAAGAGAATCGAGGTGCATTGGTTGAAATGGCGCAGTCAGAAGGAGCAGTAAGTGCACCACAAGCTGTGGGTGTGGGATGCCTGAAGTTTGTTGTAGAGTTGGCACGACAGGGACAGGTGGCCTTTGAAAGCCTGTGGATTTCAGTGGAGCGCATGGAATTTGCAGCACACAGTTGTTCATGCTGTTTTCATTTTGCCATGGGCCTTTGTGCCCAAGGTTTCATCATTTGCAGATCGCAGGATGTGCTGTCCGTATTTCCAGCCCCCATTTGCAGTCAAGTTGTGGAGAAGCAAAGCGACTGAATGGGGTGTGCTTCATTCTGTGCCCAACATCACATCTATGTGCAGAATTCTGACAGTCTTTGTGCACCAGTTTTTTACCACAGAGGAGCAGTATGAAAACGGAGAGGAACGGGACTCAGCAGATGCCAGTGGCGAGGATGATGTTGAGGAAGTGTTCTACGAAGCTACTGACAGCTTGCCTCTTATTGACAAGTGTCAGAACGATGTTGCACAGGTAGGAAGGTGCATAAGCAGAGCACTGTTGTCTGAAATGTGCTCTATGACCTCATTGGCTCAATCAATGTGCAGTGGCAAAGTTGAAGATTGTTGTGTGGTGAATGGAAAATTTGTCACACAACTGTAGGAGCAGCCATGCTGGACACAGTTCTTCATCGCTGCAGTTTGTGACATACAAATGCTTGTGATCTTATGTGCCTCACCTCTGGATGTGCAGGCACAGTTGCCACCTTTGCCCAGCAAGCCCAAAAAGGCAGAGAGGACCGCATCTGCCCCAGTTGGACCTAATGACAGCTTCCCAGGGCCTTCATTGTTTGGGGGCAGCAGCCTGCAAAAGTCTCAAAGGACTGCCTCAGACCCTGTCCAGGCAGCGAGGGAGAGATCTCAGCAGGAAGGGGCGTCAACGTCGACAAGCAGGGGGCACAGAGAATATATGGACTCTGCAATTGCGGAGTCCACAGCAAGGCTAAAGGACTGGCTGAGGTAGTATAGATATCCAGTCTTCATTGATTGTTGTCTGTGCATTAGCTCAGTGGCCTGAATGACAGTGCTGGTGAGCACCTGTGCCAGATAAGCAACCTTTGTTATTCCTGCAGCTTAACCAGGAGCCAGGAACAACTTCCAATTTTCTTGCTTCCTATCATTCAAACATGTTAAATGAAGACCCATTGTATGGGCCAGCTGCTGTTCTGCTGGGGACTGCGGTAGCCCTGCTTGGCTGCACCCCACTGCATTTTGTGTTGCACTGTCAGAATTCAGCATGTGTGTGTGTGCATGTTTGTGTTCTGCAGACGAGATGGCCCAGCACCAAAGCGCAGGGATTGTTTGCCAAAACCCAAAGAGAAGGAGAAGACTGTGAGTTTGTGGGCCATAATAAAATCCATGGTTGGGAAGGACTTAACTCGAGTCTGTCTACCTGTCTACTTCAATGAGCCACTATCAGCAATTCAAAGGATTGCTGAAGAAATTGAGTACTCCGAACTCCTTGATGAGGTGAGGAGCCATGTGGAGAATCATGCACTTGTGAGCCAACTGTTGTTGTTTTGTGGATGGTCTCCAATCATGACCTTGAAGTCGCTGGTCAGCTGCACACATTGCAGTGCACGACTGGATGATGCTAGCCGTGGCTGGGCCTGTTTCTGGGCTCTAAGTGGATAGACAATTCTGAATATGACTGGTGACAAAGCACTGATTTTCAGAGGGTAGCTTGGATCTGCTCTCCAGGGCTTCAGCAGTGATGTTTTTGTACCTGTGTGCTTAAATGCTTTGGATCCAATTGCAGCTGACATGTGTGAGAGTCAGTAAGCCATGCTGGGACGCATGTGCCCTTTTTTGGAGCGTCCAAAGTGTGATTGTTGCTGATGAATGGTGAAATTTCCGCAGCGTTTGGCCAAAGGGTGTGTGCTTGTCTGCGCATGATGGTCTTGTATTTTTACTGAGAACTTGGTTTTGGCTTGTCAGGCGTTGAAGCATCCACCTGGCAGCTTAATGCGCTTGTTTCTGGTATCCTCGTTTGCTGTCAGCGGCTACTCTGCAACTGCCAATCGAACAAGCAAACCCTTCAATCCTCTGCTTGGAGAGACCTACGAGTATGTGAGCCCAGAGAAGGTGGGTTTTGCTCACCTTGGTTCCATTTCCATATCCTGCAATACAACACTTGTTTCTAGCGAGTTCCTGTGCATGTGGCAGGGCAGTATGTTGACAGGATGCTGAACCCTTGCAACAGCAGTTACACCCCAAAATGACATGAAGTGCATGACCTTACATGGGCGTGCACTAGGCTGCTGTGCAGCAAGTAGAGAGCAGCTGAGTGTTCATGTACCTGTGGTATTTTCTGTTGGTTGCTTCTAATGAGTGTCATGGTAGGTAAATCTAGAGGGGTTCATGGTGTCATCCTTTGCTGATATGCATTTTCTTGAGTTCTCTTGTTTGGTTTGGGGGAGTATGTGCAATGGTGGGGCGCTGCAGATTGCTTGGTTTTGTTTGCTGCACGGCATCCGATGCACACCTGGACTTCTGTTGCTCCATATCCAAGTCTGCGATGATGGCTTCAGTCACAGCTGATTGCTGCTGGGTCGACAAATCTGCAACAAGACAGTCTTTCCTGCGACTGGAGATGAATGCTACGCTGAGCAACTTACATAGGCAGCTGCCTATACTCACCCCTGTGTTGCTTGTAGCAACCTGCTATGTTACATATGTGCCTGACCAGAGGCATGGCATGCTGTGTGTGCCAAGACTTGAGAGAATTAGAATTGGGAAACAGGGTCATATTTCGTGTGCCAACAATGGTTGCCTGTGCCCATGACACTGAACCAGCCCAGATGTACCCAGGTGCCAAGAGGAAGACCAGGGTACACTTCTGTTCTGGTTGTTGGTATGCTCATGCTACAGCTGCTGGATGCCCATTCACACCCAGCTATTTTGAATGTTGTGTGGCCCAGCTGGTGCTCACTTGTCTGTACTTCTGCTCAGGGCGTGCGGTTCATTGGAGAAAAGGTTGTGCATCACCCCACTGTCTTTGCCATGCACTGTGAGGGCTGTGGCTGGACAGTGGATGCAGATGCTGAGGTGAAGAACAAGTTCTGGGGGGCCAGCATGGAGCTGCATGCTCTCGGAGTGATCAGGCTGAGAACTGCAGATGGAGAAGAGTACAGATGGAACAAGGTGGGAGGAGCACAGAGCTGCATGTTTTGCACTGGTTGGGGCAAGCTTGCTGTTGTGACTAATCCACACATATTGGTTACGTTCTCGTGATGTCTGTTTGCCACAATCCTCAGCAACAGCACTTTATGTCTTTTTCTGCTTTTGGTGTTGTTCTTATCAAAACTGCAGCACGAGTAGAGAGGTGTGTTATTGTAGTCACACGCTGGCATACAGCGCTGATTGCTATGGTAGTGATACAAGTGGCTGGTACACATGAATCCATATCATCTATGTACACCTTTTGTGGAATTTTGATATCATCTGAGGGCACCTTTGTGTGTACTCTGTGGAATGCAAGTGCTTGCAGCAGTGGTGTTGAATGACGACTCGCATTCCAGGAATGTCCAGCTGGATTGCATTTGTTGCTCACAACCAGCAGATGTCGTTACAGCTCCTGATGTTGAGCCGAGTGTATACTGATTCGAGGGGTTCTGGTTGATTATCTGTAGCTTTTTTCCAGCAGAAGATGCTTTGAAAGTGTCATGACACCTGCAGAGTTTGCTGCTGTGCAGGAGAGGCAATGTATTCACATTGTTCTAGCTGGTGTTGTCTGGTTCCTGTGCTGACATGTTCCTTTGTTCACAGGTCACAACATCTATAAACAATTTGATCATTGGAAAACTCTACATCGACCACTATGGTGTAATGAGGGTGCACAACAAGAACACGGGAATGCTTGCCAAGATCAAGTTCATTGAGACAAGTCGATTTTTTGACAGCAACCCTCATCAGGTGAGTGCCTGTGCGCAAGACTACCACACTTGTAGTGAGAAAAGAATCTCTGCCCACTCTGCATGCTTTGAATGCTGCCTTGAAGAAATCCTGCTCAGAGTTGCTGTGAGTAATTGATGCAAACTGACAAAATCTCAGTGGACATTTGTTGTTTGTGGTGAAAGGGAAGACAATATGTCGATTTTGGTACACTCAGCGTCAAATTGACGCTGGGGAGAAGGGTGGGGGTGGGGGGTGGGGGGGGTCCAGACCTGTGACGCTAAGAGATTATGTAAATGCCACAAAATCGACATAAGGAGGGAAGGTGCCCGAAAGCGCCACTGATAAGTGGCAAAGAACCTGTGACATGTTCCTAAGGCCCCTGCAAGTGTTTGATCTACAAAGAAATCCTTAGAATGGATCAATTTGCATGCCCGCCTCATCTATAATGGCATTTAGAATCCAATTTTTAAACCCACTAAAATCAGCACAACTTTGATTGTTTTATTCCTTAAAAACATCTGGAAATTGAATACCACTGTTAGGTAATGTTGCTGAGTCATCCTGGCTTGATGTGTATGTGTGTTGCTGAGTCATCCTGGCTTTTTGCGTGAGTGCGTGCGTGCGTGCGTTCTGAACGTCAAGTTGATGCCAAGTGTACCAAAATCGACATAGCGTCTTCCTTAAGCAATGCATGCATGACATCATGGAGCCAATTTGAACTCAGCACAAACAATCCTTTGGAGATTAGTTGAATTCAAAGCACCAAACAGCCTGGCACCAGTGTCTAGCGGATTGAAATCCCCCAACAGCTGGTGGCAGGTGGGACAAGGAATTGCAGCTGTTCATGTTCTTTTGTGTCCTCATTTTCAGATAAAGGGATATATCGAAGGCCCAAATGGAAAGATACGAGATGCCACTATTCAAGGCAAGTGGGATGGGTCCCTACATGTCGACTTGGGCGATGGAAGGGGCCCCAAAGAGGTCTGGAGGAAGAACCCTCCAGCCCCTGAACCTTCCAAGTAAGTGACAAGACACACTAAGTTGTTGGAACAATGTAAGTCTCCTGTTTGACACGTTGATTAGTCATTGTTGTGGTGTCCGACTATTTGTTGCTCCTTGGGGATGTAGTGTGTATTGCAACCTGGGAGTTGGGGTCAAGGTACTAACGCTGGCCACAATCATGAGCAGTCGCCTTTTGTGATAGCTTATGCTAGTTGAAGTATCTGTGGATATATTAACCTAGGATACCTGTCCCAGTAGAAGTGACAACTAAAGGGCTTGTTGATGCAACAGGGTACACAGGACCCCCCAATCATACCTCCTCCCAGCCCAAGCATGGTGTGCAATGAAAGTCCTTGCTTGAAAGCTAATGTCATTTTACGTGTCGATTGCATTTGTGCAAGATGGCACTAAATCAGCTGAAGGAGCAACTGAACTTCTTAGCCCCACCAAAGTAGATGATGGCCTAGTACCCTGTAGCCAGTGCACTTTTGCAGCCCATCAGGCCACTGCTATCTTTTTACTGTTCTGCAAGCCAGCAACAGGCAGTGTTTCAGGTTGCACACGTCTACAGTTGTTATCAGGATGAAGTGCAGAAGCTTGATTCGTGTATATGGCATGGCAGGTACAACAACACGTTGTTCTGCATGACATTGAACGAGATGACCCCTGGGCTTGACAAGAAAATTGCCCCCACGGACTGCAGGCGTCGCCCAGACCAGAAATGCCTGGAAGAGGGTCTTTACGATGAAGTAAGATACCCACTGCTTAGGCCTGCTTCGGCTTGATTAGTATCGTTTGGCAGTGTTGTGTGAGTTCTTGTGCTTTATTTACTGATTGAATCCATTTTACTGCATGATAATGATCAAGAAGATTGTTGGCAGAAAGCAAATGTGAGCTGCTGTTGTTCATGAAAGTGTACCAACAACTGCATTGTCGTTCCACTGTGCCAGTGAAGACAGCCATTGACGTCCACATATTGACGCCTACCACGGGGCAAAACCTCAAGGAATGTTGAGAAAATAAAATACAAGCTCGAAAGGAAGTTTGTGTCTGCCAATAAGTATTTGACAGCCGGAAACAAGTCACACATTGGAGCAAACCCTCTTTACAAGCCTAAGCCAGGCCCTGTTTCGCTTGCCAACGCCACAGTTGCCACTGTCGACAGAAATGAAAATGAACGCAGGGTGCTTGCAAGTATCAAGTGTTCATCGAGATCTGGTTCAAGGCTCCGGGAACAGGTCAGACACTGGAGCACACCTTCCCTGCAAGAATGCATTGGGCCCTTTGTGGGTTTGCATCACCATGCGAGTGACTAACAGCAACAGTGAAATCGATCTGAAGCAACAGACCGTTACCCCACGTCCATATATGTATGGACGACAGATTTTGCTGAACTGCACATTCCGCTTACCCCTGCTCGTCCCTGTTGTGCCACCCAAGATCAAGAAGCAAGATGGGATCTGCAGCTGCAGGGCGTGTTCACATCAGTACTTCACAGCCTGGGCCTTCTGGTCCCAATATGGCCCAGTGATATCAGTCAGCCACACTGAACTGAAACGACTAGACCAGGTAGCTTTGTAGCTTGTGGGGCAGTTGTACTCCATTCAGTTGATGACTTGAGATGTGCACCGTGCACTTGCAGGCCAATCGCCAAAAGCAGCGACTTGAGCAGAAGCAGAGAGCTGCGCGCAAGGCGGCTGATCGGGGCGACCCCATTCAGCCACGATGGTTTGAATATTCCCCTTCTGCAGCGCAAGGGCAGGAGCCGACCTTCGCGTACAAGGGAGGCTATTGGGAGTCCCGGGATGCGGGCCATTTCGAGGGCTGCAGAGATATTTTTGGAGAGTAATGGTGGTGGGCAAGAACTCGTCGGCGTTGGGATGCGTGGTGCAGGACCCGGTGGCAGGTCTGGATTCGAGCAATCGCCAGTGGAGCATCTAATAAGTTGCGCATGAATGTTGGGGCTGCTTCTGTCGTTGTATTCATCCAACAAATGTCTGGACACTCCCAATGTGCGATCCTGCTTTGAACAACGTCCAGTTGCAGGAGGGACTGTTGCTCAGCCGAATTGGAACGCCCAGTGGTGCCATCACAGGAGACTCTGCTACTTAACTGGTCCACTAGTACAATTTTTTGATCCTGGTGTTGGCTGACATTGGTGGGACATTCCGAGCATTGGGATGTACATTGGCAGCGAAAACACAGGTTTCGCTGAACAAACGATTGGGTTCCATCCTATGGAAGTAGTGATAGTGCAGATTGTAGGGCATTGGTGTGTTGCATTCGTGGTTTTAAGTTGTGCTTGGGGATTTGCTGGGATTCTCAATCACAATCAATGATTGTGAATGTTGCTGCTATTGGGCGAGCTGATGATGTGTCTCCATCCAAGGCAATGCCCATATAAGCAAGCTCCCGGATGGGACACTCCACCGCTGAAGTCTGACCATTGCTCTATGGAAGAGAGCAGTGGCAAGGATCTGCAGTGATGAACGTTAGCCCACATTGAGGTGTCAGCACACCCTTTCACTGGCAGCGCCTTTTGGAGTTTCTGCATCTGTGGGTGGACGGAACGGGCGGCGCAGGTACAGAAGCGCCAAATGAATTCCATAACAGGTAATCATCAGGGCTGGGCTCCCAGGCCCCTCTCGATCTCGTGCACGGCACGGGCCCCACAATTCCACGCTTGGTGGAGCTTACAGAGGGCAAACGCAGGGTTAGAAATTCGGCACCAAAATCGTTTCTTTTAGATCCAAACCACGCTACAAAAAATTGGTATCCTTCATGACACAAGGCGCTGCGGCATCGCGCTGGCGATCACGGCCCTGGCCTTGTCACACAACTCCTGGGCATTTTCTCCCTTGGCCTCCATGGGCGGGTGGACAATCATCCTGACTTCACCCGGGTACATAAATGCTTCCTTTCCGCTGGGCATCATGTCACCAGCCCCAAGCACCGTGATGGGAACAACAGGTGCCCCTGTCCTCACAGCGACAGTGAAGCCGCCCTTCTTGAAGGGCGCGAGCTTCTGGTCTACGCTCCTTGTGCCCTCGGGGAAGAAGAGCAGGGATGCGCCCCTTGACAGCAACCGCTCGCACTCTTGCAGGACTCTGAGCTGGCTGCGGCGGTCGACTCTATTCAGCATGACGTGGCCTGCGGCAACAGCAAGCTCTTGTAGACACAGTCACGACAATGGCGTCGGCAGAAGAAGACCTGTGCGCTGTGGCATGTGGTCCCGTGGCCGCAATCTAGGGGCACTGTTTCTCACAGGGCACGCCGTCAGCACTCGATGTTTCGCGCGTTGTGATCGAATGCGGCCCGGAAAAGTTTGCAAATATGGGTCGACGGCAGATCGAAGGAACCTGGTGCCACTCGCACTGCTGTACTGAGTCCTGTGCACATTGCAACCAACGAACTGAAGGGCCACAGACTGGACGCAAATGCCCAAGCGAGAGGTGCAGCATGTCGGGGATTGACTCGCCCAGCCCATGCTCAATAAACAGGTGGCCCCACACGTCTACTCGAGGTGATCCGCTTGCTGGGTTCACAGTCCAAGAAGGATAAAACCTTGGACGGGGCCTCACTGCTGAATGCGACATGATCATAAACGTTGTATGGCAGGCTGTCCATTGGCCACCGCTGTCGTTCCGTGACCATGGCAGCTAATCGTGGGACCACAGTATGAGCAGTGCATGTCCAGCTCACAGCAAGCCGAAGCGGAACACAGCCAACCCTAAGAGTCGGATCCGCAAGCCACAGGTTTCAGCACACGGGGCGCGAGGAGACAAGCACTGCAGACCCCAGGCGCAGTATGAACGCCGCCAATACCTGTGAGAAACATAGACCACCCAACAATGGGTATGTAAAATATACTCGACTTGGAGATGAATTTGAAGCTTCTGTTTAAGTGGAACAAAGAAAAGATGTCCTGCCGAAAGGTACACACACTACAGTCAGCCTCAACCTCCAGCATCAAACAACAGCATAGCTAGTTTACAGGCATCGGATTGACACATTCTGAGAGGAATTCGGTATCCTGCTGGGCACGCAGCGAGTTCAAACATACGACATTGCTATCCACCGCAGCATTGGTTTGGCTTTGCGTTTTCAGCAGAGGGGCCGCTGCGTCATGCACGCCTAGAACATGAATGCCAAGGGGCCATAATGCGAATCCCTCCCGCTTTCTCAGGTTCAAAGCATTTGCATTCGCACTCAAATGGCCTCCTCAATCCGTGCTTGGAACAACAAAAAGAGGTTCTTTTGATAAAGACGCGGATTGAAATGGACATGGCTGTACAATGTGCCATAGATTATCTACAGGACCTTGATCTTGGGGAAAATCGTCTCACCTGGATCATTGCCCAATTACACATCCAGTCATGCATTAAACCCTCTGGCACAGCAACGTGGCGTGTTGCCCTTTTTTGGCCAAGCAGCGGAATCAATAAACGACTCTTTTCCAGAGATACGCTGAGCAAAAATGTGGTTGGGAAAGCGACACACAAACGCACTAGCCCACAGTCAACAGGTTTGAATTGAGTTGCCCCCTCCCTCCCCCCGCCAGCTGGCTGTTCACTTCCATCTAGCATTGGTATTCCATGCAACATCTGACACAGCCAACAAGGACACGTCTGCACATGTCCGCACTGCCACCCCGCCTGTTCCTTTGCTCCTGTGCCGCTTCGCGATACACACTGCCAAGCGAAAAGAATTTGGCAATGCTAACTGGGGGAGATGCTCAGGAACAAACCCCTGTAAAGCCAATGTTTGATTTCAAAAAATGCCAAGAGGTATACCATACTATGTCCTAAGGATCTGCAAACGGACATCGGCACATGATCGCACCTAAGGCAGTCGCGCTTCGTGCATTAGGCCCCGATCAAGTGATGCGACCCATTGGCACTTTCTTTCCTGCAGTGATGTGGCAGTTTGGTGTGTATTCATGCAGGACTACACTTACAAATGTATCACAGGTAAGAATATATACGCTCATTACCACTGCGACCTCACGAACATTGCGGTTGCTATGAAGACTATGGGTCAATACAATACATTGGCCATGCGATTGCAGGGTGGAATGCAAGCACAGTATGCAACATCAATAACAAAACTCTGATGCTTGCAGTGCATGGGCATGATCAACGAGAAGAGACATCGGTCAGTTTGCACGTGGCATGGATTGGGCCAATGAGCAGGGTATCCAACCAGAAATGCTCTTTTGCACTGCACAAATGAAGAATTTGGGATAAGATCTCGGCCACAATTTCAACTCAGTGAAGACATGCTGTGCAAATGCCCAGACAAAATGGGTGGGACACAGTTGGAGGTGATCAGTTCACCTCAGCAAGAAATGGGCAGCGGACGCAATTATTTTATTGAGAGCCACATCAAGGGCTCCAGAGATGGCACGACGTACCAAGAAGCTTTGATGATTGGCAACGTACACAGCTGCCTGAACGTTCGGGGGCAGATGCTGTCGGCCCTCAATCTGCAGCGCAAGCTTGTGTCTCAGGATGATTTCGGCCAGCAAAAATGCGGTGCAAAAGCTTGGTGCAGCAGAGCATCCCTGACTCCTCACCTTGACCCTGTAGAATGGGAACGAGCCCAACTTTGCCCACAGTGTGTTGACGGCATGTTGCGCCCTTCGGCTGCGTCACAAAACAGCGGCATGGCATACTCTGTGAGGAACGCTTCCCTCATAGACCTTGAACCAACAAGACGTTGCCAGCGCACCAGAATCCTGAGCCCACCGGTATTTGTCCAGCTTCAGTACTATCGGGTAAATCACCAGCATCACTACGAAGAGTGGCACTGCGATTAAGGCTGTCCACAAGTAGAAGAGAGTCGCCCTGACACGAGCCCAAAGCTGCATAAGCCCCTCTCCTGGTGCTGCACACAAGAAACAGCAGTATGAGACATCTGCAAAACCCTCACCCGTCTAAGATTGCAAAATGTGGCGGTCATCACCCTGAAGATGCTCTGTCAATTCTGAAGGAAGCGCCCAAAGCAGAAGTAAATACGACCAGTCGATACTTTGCCTGGGATATCCAACAGGCAGCAGGGACGGAATCAGTTACACACAATGTGCGGCCTGTGCGGAGTCACCACGCGCTGCTATTAATCAAGGCTACAGGCGTACAAAAATCAGGTAATGTAGAGCATTGCACTTTTCGGCTATGGACGGCGGGCCAAATGCCTCACTTGCGAGCGGACGATAGGCATCCTGGTGACCGGGAAAGCGACGGTGTCTGCCAACCTACATTGGCGGATCTCTCCCATTGCCGCCGCGGCTCCATCCGCACTGCTGTGCGCCACCAATCGCTCTGTCGGTTTGCAAGAAGGGCCCCGGAGGTGGGGTCCGGGGACAGCATTTGGCGCGGAGGTGGATGTCCAGCGGGCCGACGGCGGCGACACTCGTGACCTTGGGCGGAGGGCAGGCAACCCCTTGACGACCGTCACCCCTGCGCGCTTCCCAAAGGTACCAGGGGCGCGGAGAGGCGCTCCGCCCAACATACTGGCTGCACGCGGGGCAGGAACAGGCCCGCCCGCCTGGGATAGCGGGAGGCGGGCGCGTGTACGGTTTAGGCATCGTATTCGCGCATCTATGCATCCCAGAGATGCATCAGGCACAATCCAAGGCGGCCTGACTGGATGCCTTCAACGGGGAGCCCATGGGTACCGTTGCTCGCGCGAGTGGTGCTTCCTTGCCACCGCAACGCCACAGGCCGAGCAGGGTGACCCAATGCTGATCAGAACTGGCAAGATTTCCTTCTTCCCGACGGCCTCGTCGCCGCTGTCGCGCGTCTTCAGTGCCCTGCAGCGCGAGAAGGCGAACACCAGCCGCTGCGGAGCCGTCCAGGGCGCGCCCGGGAAATGCGACCATCCGCTGTCAGTGCTACAGTCTGCGGCATGGCTCCGCACCGCTGATAAGGATCTGCCAAGGGTCCGCCACGGAGAGGGGACGCCAATTGTGCTCGGATCAACGGATCAATGGTCTTCCAATGACGTTTTGATGAGTGGGTGAGCGGAAGACACCGATTTCTGTTCATGGCGGCGGATTCTGCACCGTCAATCGGTGCATTTCTCGTTCTTGTTATGAGCGCTTGCGGTCGGTACAGCGCAAATACGGCCATTGCAGCGGCCAAGATGTTCTGCGCTTGGATGCCAGGTGCGAGGTGGGCGGCCCAAGGTTGCGCGTTGCGGTGCTGTTGAGCGGAGGGGTGGACAGCAGCGTAGCTCTTGCCTTGCTGAAGGCAGCCGGCCACGACGTGCGGGCGTTCTATCTGCAGATCTGGTTCCAAGAAGATTTTCGGAATTTCTGGGATGCATGCCCATGGGAGGAGGACATTGGCTTTGCAGAAAAGGTGGACACACTTGCTGTTGCGGTCCTCAACAACGGAACCTAAGTTCAACGCATCCTGGGACAGTCTAGGCAATGGTCCCGGCCATGCGAATGTGAGCCCTGCTGCTCAGCACAGCAGTGCGATTGGTAACAACTTGCCATTGTCCAAGGTCCTTCCTTGACTGATTGTGCCAGAAAAGTAAAATCGGGCCCTTTTCTTATCTGCTGACACTTGTTGTTGGCTGTGCATCGCTAATGCAGGTGCTTTCCATTCTGGCAGTTTTCAACTTGTTTGTGTTGCTGGGTCCTGACGTGCAGTCCAGTGCTGTGTGCAAACTGGCCACCTTCCAACAGATTGGCAAGGTTCTCCTTGTAATAGCAAAGTTTGTAATGCCAAACTGCTGAGGCAGTGGTGGCAGTTGCATCATGACACAAGTCTTTGCCTGGCAGGTATGTGCACGTTTAGGAGTTCCTCTTGAGGTGGTGCCGCTCTCAAAGGAATACTGGAGTCGAGTAGTAGTGCGCAGCATATCACAAATAAAGAGAGGATACACTCCCAACCCCGATGTTCTGTGCAACTCTGAAGTCAAGTTTGGTGCCTTTTACGATTTTCTGGAGAAGCACAGTGACAGTTTTGACCGCATTGCTTCGGGTCACTATGCTGGGTTGGTGAGGGATGCCAATCAGCAGTTGGTCAAGCTTGCTGTCACTACTGATGCTATCAAGGATCAAACATACTTTTTGGCACGACTTGAGCAGCAGCAGCTTGCAAAGGCGATGTTCCCTTTAGGTGAGCCCCAGGTCTGGACAGGGGGGCTTGGGACTTGGGATTGCTGTGCATTTCTCCGACTCTTTCTGCTTCGATTTACATGCAATGTTGTGCAGTCCTGGTATACAACAGTTTTGTTCCAGTGCACAATCTCTCAATTAAATGCTTGTAGTTATTTTGGCGTGTTGCGCACTACACAAAGTGGACAGGGAGAGCATAGGTTGGTTGCCATCTGCACACAACTGTGGGAGGGATTCCAACCATGTGCATTGACAATTGAGCATGACTAGAGTCTGTGTTTGTGCTGGGCTGTTGTTGGAGAACAGCTTTTCAGACACTTGTCAAGTACAGTTCACGCCTGCGTTCAATGTCACTCTGCTGGGCACATAAAGATATTGGCTGCATGCTGGTGCACACCGCCTCCAGCAGTGCCGTAGCTATTTTGGATGCAAAATCGTTGTCATGGTGTCACAGGGCCAGTTTTCGCACTGCCTGGCATCGCTTAACTCTAATTGCTGCTTTGCAGGGCGACTAGATAAGTCCATTGTCCGGGAGCTAGCTAGAATTGCTGGTCTGCCAACGCAGTTTCGAAAAGATAGTCAAGGTATATGCTTCCTGGGGAAGGTTAAATTTAATGAATTTGTCAAGGAGCACCTTGGGGAGTGGCCTGGACCCCTGTTGGAGGAGGAGACTGGACAACATTTGGGACTGCACAAGGGCTATTGGTTTCATACGATTGGGCAACGGACGGGTTTGGGACTTGCAGGGGGGCCATGGTGAGTTGGCTGTCAACTTTTTGGTAACACTCTTCTCTATTCAGCGGATTGCAAAGGTCTTCATTGCCATGCTTTGAAAGATAACGAAGTACGGTCGTTTCTCATATCAGGCCACATACAGCATTGTTTAAGAGGATATGTGTTTGTCCCCTGACTTCAGCAGGTAGCTGAAGAGACATGTCGATCTGCTGCAGTCACCATTTTTTGTTGAGCCACAGTGCCTCTGGTCGCCTCACCACAAGACTTGGCCCCCACTTTGGAAGTGTTGCCACATTGCTGCTGTATCATCCACAAGAGATTGAGTGGGCATTCAGTTGTGGGAATTGTCATGATTGTAATCTTCTGGTTGTATTACAGTAGGTTTGTTTGGGGCTTAAGAGCGTTGGACGAACGAAGGCACCAAAACCTCCCCATGTGGCCACTGTGCCTGCAGCTTTCATTGTTTCCACTGCTGTGGTGCCGTTTCGTATAGTGCGATGAGATGTCATATCAGCAGTTTGTCTCTTCCTGGGTTTGCCAGTTGTATTGCTGCGTGCTGTGGTACCCAGGTATGTTGTTCGCAAAGACATCGATTGGAACGTCGTATTCATATCTCAGAACTACAGCGCATTGGAGGAGAACCGCGGCAGCTTCAGGTGCACCTCAGTAAATTGGATAAGTGGTCCCCCTGAACCAGACAAGCAGCTGTACTGCAAAGTGCGTCATGGCCCACACTCATACGCGTGTGAACTGGTGGTTGATGAGAGGGGTCATGGGACTGTGACGATTCATGGACGCGATCAGGGCCTTGCAGTGGGTCAATATGCTGTCTTCTATCAGGACATGATTTGCCTTGGTTGTGCAGTCATAGACTGGGTGTGAGAGTTGCTGTGTGATATCTGTGGGCAGTTTGAATAGCACGTACCCGGATGTGCTTAGGTTGGGAAGTCCAGGGTTCAATAGGCCTAGTTTCTTCTACAAGGTATGTTCTCACGAAAGGTTCTATATACTTAGGGAGGGAAGAGACATCAGTTCGCTTGTTGCCATGGACCTGGTTTCTTCGTCAATTTGCCTGGCATACTTGAATGGAACCATTGGGGGCTGGATTTGTACAACCCATCTGCTATGCTGCATTAGCAGGATTGGGATACGAAGCGACTAGAAACCTGGGTTGCTTTTCTTCCACCTTACTCCGCCATTCTTCTGCTCCCAAAATCGCAGTCGCAAGAATGGGCGAAATGTGCCAAGGTCAATGTATATTGCATAACAGCATGGCTGTGTGAGGGCATGCCCTCCAGCAGTTACTCCCATGGACACAAAAGCGGGGTCATGTAAAGGGCGACGCCGCCTCCTAATGTACGCGAGGGTAGCAAAGCAAGCTAGTTTTGAGTAGCTCCTAACGAGGCGCCAGAGCAGCCCTTCTCTACTGCGATAGGTGTAGTCCATGCAGACCTACACCAACGAACAAACCAGCCGATGGACATTGCATGCCGCTAACACGACGACCTAAAGCGCACCCAGCAATCAATACCTGCGCAGGAAGGGGAAAGCTGCGTTCCGATGTCGGGGGAGGCACCAGCTCCGTGTGAACTTCCGAGAGGGGCGACCGAAGCGCTGGGTTGCACCCGTGCCAGGTACACCGCCGCAGCCCACCCAACACCCGCAATGCGTCAAAGACCGTGGCGCCCCTTCCCATTACCAATCTTGCGCAGCATCCCGCCCCTCCTTCGCCCCCCAATTCATTCCTGTCCTTCGCCCCCGCCCACCCGCTGCCTCCGACAGAGTGGCCGGCGACACTCCTGAGTCGCTGCCGCGCCCACTCCACGGCCGCTCGCCGCCCCGCCCGCCACGCCCCTCCTCCCGATCGCCCGCGCAGCGCGTCAGACCTCCGGCAGGGAAGCCCCGAGATGGCCACGGCAGCCGCAGCCCGCCAGCCGGACCAGGCCGCAGCCCCGCGACCGGCGGCGGCGGGGGCGGGGGGCCAGGCGCCCAAGCACTCCCTCTACGTTGGCGACCTGGACAGGGAGGTGGACGAGGGCCTGCTGTACAACATCTTCTCAAAGGCAGGTCCCCTGGGCGCCAATCCTGCCAACTGTTTCCCCGTTCTTCACCGTGGCTGCTGTTGTGTGCGTGGCGTTTGGGACGGTTGGGCGATCCATGACCGGCTTTGCTGTCGTGTGGGCGCAGGTTGGCCCCGTGGCGTCCATCCGTGTGTGCCGCGACTCAGTCACGCGCAGGTCGCTGGGCTACGCCTACGTGAACTACATCCCATCGCTGGACCCGCACGCAGGTTAGACGAAATCGGTGCCGGGCCGCCGCGCCAAGGCCGTTTGGCCGTCACCGGACGGGGTCCCGAGGCCGCGCCGGGGAGCTTGGGACGGGGCGGGAGGGTTTGCGGGCGCGGGAAGGGCGCGATGCCGTGGGGGGGCATCGACGCACGTGGCTTCGTGCCCCAGCGTCTCGGCGTGACGGAGGCAGGTGTCGGCGGGGCGCGACGCGCCCGGTGCCGCCGCGCCGCCGACATGCGTCTCGTCGCAGAGTTGAAACGGGCGCCCTGGCGAGAAAAATTGTGATCGCGGGCGCATTGGTTTTGGGCATGGCGGCTGCCGCGAGCCGCTCCCGGCGGCCCGCAATGCCGGCATGGGCCCTGGTGATGTCTGGGACAGTCGTGCCCTGTGGAGGCTTTGGGCGCCCGCCGGCCCCCCAGAGTTGCTGCGGTCTCTGTTGTGCGTTCTTGCGGGCAGGATCTAGTCGCAACGCTGTCGACGAATCTCGTGGTTTTTTGGCTTCCAATCCGTAGCTCGGCATTGCACAGCTCGCACCTGGTCGCGTGGGTTGGGAATGACTGGTGCCCTGGGCGAGTGACGCAGGCCTTGCACCCGCAACCCTTTCTGTTGGTGATTGCCGAATCCCTGTTGCGTTGATCCTGCAGCCGAGAAGGCCCTGGAACTTTTGGCCTACACCACAGTGAAGGGGCGGCCCATGCGGATCATGTGGGCCAACAGGGATGCATCCCAGCGCAAGTCCGGTGTGGGGAATGTCTTTGTGAAGGTGAGTCGCCACCGTTGCTCGGCGGGTGTCCAGGCTTTGCTTGCACTGGGTTGGGTGTGGGCAGCAGGACCATTTTTCAGGCGTGTCTAATTCTTATCCTGCACCATCACCACTCTCCATCGCGTGCAGAACTACGCATGGGCTGGTTTTTGCATGTCAGGATGGGACAACTGAACTTGCCACCCGTTTGCCAAGCAGGGTCTGAATAATGACATCGATTCACGCACCCTTCATGACACATTCGAAGTGTTTGGAGGGATTACATCTGCTAAAGTGGCCAAGACTGAAGATGGCATGCCACTTGGGTATGGGTATGTCCAGTATGAAAAGCCCGAATCTGCAGAGGCGGCTGTGCAGAAGGCCAACGGCATGCTGCTTGAAGGGAAGCAGCTGTACGTTGCACACTATACAAACAAAGAGCAACGGGGAGGTGTCAAGGGCTTCACAAATCTATATGTGAAGAACCTTCCTGCCCGAATCGATAGCGACGACAAGTTGGTTGAGTTGTTCAAGGAATTTGGGGACATCACAAGTGCTTGGCTGGCAAAAGCTGGGCAGGTAAGAGAGAATTCTTGTGTATGAGCATGTTAGTACGATTTGGGGTGTGCGCACGCCCAAGGGAATCTTCTTGAAGGTATATGGTGTATGAAGCAACGAGTGGGGGCTTCGGTGCTTTTTTGTGGAGAG